>CAUYQV010124577.1:0-18303 GCA_963574575.1 Galagoides demidoff
CACATTTCCCACTCTCACCTGATTTTCTTTTCTTTTTTTTTTTTTTTTTTGGAGATGGAGCCTCACGCTATCCCCCTGGGTAGAGTGCCATGGCATCACAGCTCACAGCAACCTCCAACTCCTGGGCTCAAGCGAGTCTCCTGCCTCCGCCTCCCAAGTAGCTGGGACCACAGGCATCCGCCACAACGCCCGGCCATTTTTTGGTTGCAGCCATCATTGTTGTTTTGGCGGCCCGGGCTGGGGATTCAAACCTGCCACCTTAGGTGTACGTGGCTGGCGCCTTAGCCCATTGAGCCACAGGCGCCGAGCCTCTCACCTGATTTTCATTATTCCTGTATAAAACCATTGGCCAGGCATGGTGGTTCACGCCTGTAATCATGCTAGAACTCTGGGAGGTCGGGGCAGTTGGATTGCCTAAGCTCATAGGTTTGAGACCAGCCTGAGCAAGAGCGAGACCCCATCTCTAAAAATAGCTGGGTTGGGCAGCTCCTGTGGCTCAGTGAGTAGGGCACTGGCCCCATATACTGAGGGTGGCTGGTTTGAGCCTGGCCCAGCCAAACTGCAACAACAACAGAAAAAGCCAGGCATTGTGGCAGGCGCCTGTAGTCCCAGCTATTTAGGGGGCTGAGGCAAGAGAATCATCTAAGCCTAGGAGTTAGAGGTTGCCGTGAGCTGCAATGTCACCTACTCTACAGAGGGTGACAAAGTTAAACTCTGTCTTAAAAAAAAATAGCTGGGCATTGTGGCTGGCGCCTGTAGTGCCAGCTACTCAGGAGGCTGAGGCAAGACAATCACTTGAGCCCAAGAGTTGGAGGTTCCTGTGGGCTATGACACCATGGCAATCTACCAAGGGCGGCACTCTATTGACGGTGACAAAGTGAGACTCTGTCTCAAAAAGCAAAAAAAAACCCCCAAAAACCCAACATTACAGCTTTCTCTTTTAATACAGGAGATAGTGATTCAGTGTTCACTTTGCCAAAATATTCCTTAGGAAGTCCTGATCCTCTAGCAAACTTTGTTTTTTCTGGGGTTGGGGGGGGACAGAGTTTCACTTTATTACCCTTGGTGCTGTGGCATCATAGCTCACAGCAACCTCAAACTCATGGGAGGGCACAATGCCTAGCTATTTTTAGAGATGGGTTTTTGCTTTTGCTCAGGCTGGTCTTGAATTCCTGAGCTCAGGTGGTCCTCCCAGAGTGTTGGGATTACAGGTGTGATCAAAATTTGCCCAGAAGGTAGCACCCATAGCTCAGTGGGTAGGGTGCTGGCCACATGCACCTAGGCTGGCGGGTTCCATCCCAGCCTAGGCCTGCTAAAACAACAATGACAACTGCAGCAACAACAAAAATAGCTGGGTGTTGTGGCGGGTGCCTGTAGTCCCAGCTACTTGGGAGGCTGAGGCAAGAGAATAGCTTAAGCCTAAGAATTTGAGGTTGCTGTAAGCTGTGACTCCATGGCACTCTATCCAGGGTGACAGCCTGAAACTCAGTCTGGAAAAAAAAAAGTTTGCCCAGGTAAACTCTGCTTTTTAAAATGAAGATTAGCAGGGTGGCGCCTGTGGCTCAGTGGGTAGGACACCGCCCCATATACTGAGGGTGGTGGGTTTGAACCCAGCCCTGGCCAAACTGCCAGGCGTTGTGGTGGGCGCCTAGTAGTGCCAGCTACTCGGGAGGCTGGGGCAAGAGAATCACCTAAGCCCAGGAGTTAAGGTTGTTGTGAGCATTGGGGTACTCTACTGAGAGTGATATAAAGTGAGACTCTGTCTCGAAAAAAAAAAAATGAAGATTAGCAGATGATGGGATAAGAGTTTTAATACCTAAAGGATGTTAGGAAGAACAGGAAGGATGTTACAGGAAGACATAATTTTCAAAAAATTTCAAAAAAAAATGAGGATTAGCAGATGATGGGGTAAGGGTTTTAACACCTAAAGGAAGCCATATAAAAGTTACATGTAGTCAGAAATTTAGAAAGCATTAGGAAATTCTAGAGGGAAGGATCCCCCTACATTACTCTTGGGACTACTTAACAGCTTTTCTTCGCTATTAGATTATGAGCTCCTTGATGTCAGGTTTTATCTTTATTTTTTATTCTGATACCAAATGTCCAGAATACATTCAGCATTTGGTAAGTACTGTAAAATGAGTAAGTGAATCTTTCTGTCTGTGAACAAGAAGTGAATTCTAATTTTGGGTTAAAACCCTTTATGTCAGTTCAGGAAGGGTTTAAATGGAAGGTTTTAAGGCAAGAGATGTTTGTGAAGTTGACTTGAATTGCCTTTGTTTTGAAATCTTAATGCTACATGGATGCTTTAAAGGCATTTTGAAAAAATCACGCACAATTAGAAAGTTGTATGCCTTACTCCTATTTGCTTATATTATTACTACTAGATGATGATGGTTCGTTCTGCTTAGGTGTCAGCCTGCTGAAAGAAACAGACCCCTAGGATTTTTTCAGATCTTAAAGTCAGACTAGAAAATTAGACCCTCAGAATGTTGGTCATTTCTAAATTTCTTTTATTTAGTCTTTGTGAATGATAAGAAAGCCATTTAATAGTTGAAGATAGGACATTTGCATTCTGGGAGTTGGTATTAATTTAGATTGTCTCTGAATAGAGCCATCATCTAAAAAGAAGTGAATGAAGAAATTTAACTAGAGGGACAAGGAATGATTTATAGTTTTAGGTGGTAGGAGTGTTAATAGGGTTAGGTTTGATGTTCAAATATGGGAACTCTAGTTGTCTTGAGTTATGATTAGAGTTTTGTTTTGGATAGGTTTATTGGATAATTTAATATTTTACAGTTATCACAATGCAGAATTTAGCAATTTTCTTTCTTCCTAATTGAATCCTCTCTTCATCTCATCTCCATATAACCTTAATTTCTCTAGGTATAGGTTGTATAATTAGTTTACCTCTGACCATTTCCTTTTGAATTCTTCAATTTGCTTTTGTAAAGTCTTTTTTTTGAGACAGTTTTAAGCTGTTGCCCTGGGTAGAGTGCTGTGGCATCACAGCTCACAGCAACCTCCCAACTCTTGGGCTTAAGCGATTCTCTTGCCTCAGCCTCCCAAGTAGCTGGCACTACAGGCATCTGCCACAATGCCCGACTATTTTTTGGTTGTAGTTGTCATTGTTGTTTAGCAGGCTTGGGTTGGATTTGAACTCACCAGCTCCAGTGTATGTGGCTGGTATCTTAGCAGCTTGAGCTACAGGAGCCGAGCCATGCTTTTGTAAATTCTTAAGATTGCTTCTACCAGATTTCAAACCACTATTTTGCTCTTTAAGTCAAATGACTTAGATTCAGTTTTTGTGGAAAAAAGTTTGCCTGGTCCTTGTTTTTAGAAAGATGTTTAATGATACTAAGAAGAGATTTTCAGTGCATTTTAAGATACTTATTTATTAAGATCCACCTTTTATATATCTTGTTTGGGAAAAGATCTTAAATTTTAGTAGCTCCTTATTTGTTGAATGATTGACACAGTGTTCTTTTCTGTTTTAGAATTTTTTTCAGATATTTTCCCTTTATTTTTGTAAAGGAATGGAAGTTCATTATATTTCTAATAATTTTCCAATTATAAGATGTTAATATTTCTTAAGGGTTCAGAGATACATATAGATTTAAAAAGTCCAGATCATTTGGGAGGGGGATGCCTGAAAGGATTTCTGAAGAATGGAAATGCAAGATACCATTTAGCTTCCCTTGTTTGAGCCTTAAATTTTCTATTAGATTGTCCACTTGCATTGGTCTTTTCTGTGTCCCACTATGAAATTAATGTTAAACTATTGATATTAAAGAGTAATACAATATAGTAAGATTCAGGTAGAGTTGAAGGCCAAGAAAGTCTTGTCATAGAAAATGGAAATTGTGGGCTCAGTGCCTGTCATTCATTGGTTAGGGCGCAGGCCATATATACCAGGGCTAGTGGGTTTGAACCTGGCCCTGGCCTGCCAAACAACAATGACAACTAGAACCAGGCATTGTGGCGGGCACCTGAGGCAAGAGAATCACTTAAACCCAAGAGTTTGAGGTTGCTGTAAGCTGTGACACAATGGCACTCTACCAAGGGTGACATAGTGAGACTCTGTCTCAAAAAAAAAAAAAAAAGAAAGAAAAAGAAAATGGAAATTATGATACAACGTGCTGTTAGCTTGTGCCCTGGATGAAGAAATGTAGACACTTGATTTTTTTTCCCTTAATACTTTATGAGCTCTGGCAATCCACCTGCTGTAGCCTCCTAGAGTGCTAGGATTATAGGCGTGAGCCACTGTGCCTGGTTTCCCTTAATATTTAGTATAGAATTTTTCAGAAAGCAGAGCTTTATGAAATGCTGGATGCCCAGGTACAGTTGGTTAATGACTGTAATCTTTGCACTTTCGGGGGCTGAGACCAGAGGATTGCTTGAGGCCAGGAGTTTTGAGACCAGCCTGGGCAACATGGTGAGATTCTATCTCTAAAATAAATACATACATACATACATACATACATTAGCCACGCATGGTGGTGCACACCAGCTACTCCGGAGGCTGAGGCAGGAGGACTACGAGAGCCCCCAGGTTTGAGATTACAGTGTGTGATGATTGCATCACTGCTCATCCTGGGCAATAGCACATATCAAGAGACCAGAGAAAAGAAAGATAGTAAAATAAAAAAAGAAAAAGAAAAAGAAATGCTTTATCCCCTAGGTTGAGATTATTGATAAAAGAAACTCGTGCTTTTTCTGCCTCATTTATCACTTAGTGTTCATTGTTACTGGATTTCAAAAAGCAACCAGGAAATCCTTTTGCCTGACAAATAATTATTTAAAAGGTATTGATAACATAAATTATTATTTTGATTTTGGCAGCTTTTTTTTTTTTTTTTTGGCTGGGGCTGGGTTTGAATCCCCTACCTCCAGCATATGAGGCCAGCGCTCTACTCCTTTGAGCCATAGGCGCCGCCCTACATAGATTATTTTTTTATTGCAATTTTTTTGGCCGGGACTGGGCTCGAACCCACCACCTTCAGCATATGGGGTCATTGCTCTACTCCTTGAGCCACAGGCACCACCCAATAACATAGATTATTTTAATTCCTTTTTCCATTTCATCATATTATATTCTCTATTGAGCCAAATTCAAGCAGTTACAGATGACTGCTTTTAAAGGTGAAGATATTTAAATGTCTGCACATCATGTTAAATAATTTAGTCACAGTTATCTGCTTCTAATTCTTTCCATTTCATTATTTTATACTCTATTGAGCCAAATTCAAGCAGTTACAGATGACTGCTTGCAATTTTAAATTGCAAAATTCCAGTGCAATTTCTGTCAAAAGACTTACCAACAGTTCCTAAAGACCTACCAAGTTAACTGATGACTCCATACTGAACCTCAGAGTCAAACATTCTATGATAGACATACTTTTATCTGACATTGTGAATGTTACTTTTTTGCATTATTATTATTTTTATTGCTCAATATTTCATTGCAGCAATCATCTGATTTCTTTTCTGAATGTATTTATCTTCATTTGTTCTTTATGAGGTTTTTGTTTCTAGTCCTTATCTTAAACATTGTTATTGTTATTAAATTTTAAGCCTCTTTAATTTTGTGAAGGCAAAAGTGGAAACCAAATAAACATATGTACATATATAGAGAAAATAAAAAAATATATTATGATTGTGATCCTCTTAGTTATTAAGGAGATAAAGCTTTGTTATAATTCAGGGGAAACTATGAGCAGCTTGGCTACTGTTTAAGGACGAAACCAGTAACTTTGTCTCTGAAGGACAAAGTTAAGGATGGGCCTTCCTGCTCTGGCAGATCACAGCTCTGAGTCATGGTGCAGTGGGTGCACGCAGAACTGGCAAGCGTGCATGCCTGCCTAGCATCTGTGGGCTTCACTCATCTTGTGTCCTAGTTTGCTCACTCACACTGGAAAATTAAACCTTTTTTCATGTTTGGTTGGCCAATGTTTTTAGATAAATTCTTTAACAACCAACCATATTGTCTGCCTTCCCATTGGAACTTCTAAGTTTCATTTACATTCTATTAATATAATTCGCTCAACAATTGTTTGGTGTATTAACAAATACTCTAGGCCTTGTGTTAAACTGTGAAGGATACAATGATGGCTAAGATGTTGTCCATGTTCCTTGGCAGGGATACTAGATGTGTGTACAGGTAACTGTCATATAAGACAGAGGATACAAATGCAGAGAGAATGAGAACTAAGGGCTTAAGTTTTCTGAGATGTAAGCGGATGAAATATGTATACTGGAGGTGACCAGCAAGGGCAACTAGGAAGAAGTGCATTAGAGAACAGATAGGATTGAAGACCATAAAGGTGGGAATGGTCATGAGAAATATATAGACTCAGAACCTACAAGATCATCCAAAGAGAAAAGTTCTAACCCCACTAAGATAGTCCATATCACAAAGCCCCAAAACTACAGATGTTGGCGTGGATGTGGAGAGAAGAGAAGGCTTCTATACTGCTGGTGGGAATGCAAACTAATACAACCTTTTGGGAAAGAAGTATGGAGAATCCTCAAAAAACCTAAAAGTTGATCTTCCATTTGATTCCCCCAATCCCATTACTAGGTATCTACTCAGAAGAACAAAAATCATTTTATCACAAAGACATTTGTACCAGAATGTTTATTGCAACTTGATTCATAATTGCCAAGTCGTGGAAGCAGCCCAAATGCCCATCAACCTATGAGTGGATGAACAAACTGTAATATATATATAATGGAATACTATTCAGCCATTAAAAAGATGAAGACCTTACATCTTTTACATTTACCTGGATAGAGTTGAAACACAATCTTCTTAGTAAAGTATTGCAAGAATGGAAAAATAAATATCCAATGTACTCAATACTAATATGAAAACAATATAGAAATAATTACATGCTCATATGAACAATACAAAACATATGTCTGGGGAGAGAAGGAAGAGGAAAGGGGTAGTGGAGAGGAAGATTGGCAGAAGGAGGGAGGGCATATGGCGGGATCTCACCTAACGTGCACATTGTGAGAGTACATGACACGTACCCTGGATGAGGGGCTCTTTTACAACTGGAAATTTATCCTGGAAGTGAGAACAACATAATCTAAAAATTCATGCCTTCTTATTAATTTGAAATAAAAAATACATTTAAAAGAACCAAAGAGAGAGGTTGGACCTTAAGAGAGATAATAGCCAGGTCTGTGTTTCTGTCCCTACAGAGGACATAGTATTTTATTTGAAAGCCTATCAAACCCTCTTACCAAGGTCCCTGGAAAGTGTTGCTGCTGAAGATGCTTGTAGTACATTGAATGCAGTAAAACAGAATTTTCCATAATGTTTTGGGGGAAAGCTTTGTTTTTCTCTTTAACAATTCATTCTACTTGCTAAGCTAGGCTCTTCTGAGGTCACTAAGAGGTCATGTAGACTATATGGATATGACTGAAGTCATTGCATTACTCATTAGTCGTTGGATACAGTGCTGGGAGAATGAGAGAAACAGCTGGAAGTGGTACAGGAACATAGCATGAGCTATGTCTATCTCAGATGGATATTTCTAGCTGCCACAAGGGTCTGGCTCTGCAGATATGTCTTTCTGTGTTGCTGAGCTAACTGATTCAGAGACATTGTTGTGGAGAAGGAACAGAAAATGGAAGATTGCTAAGATGTTATCATCCCTGTTGGTAAGTTCCTTCCTTCTTTTTATGACCTTGGAGCAGCAAAGAGGAATCTGATCAACTCCTTGGTACTTACTAGCACTTTGGGCTTCAGTAAGCACGTGGCTCACCGACAACTCATTTCCTTCACAGACAGGTTTGTCTCGCCATGCTGGTGGGTTAGACCCACCCAGAAGCAGCTGGAGAGAATTTTCCTGTGATCACCAAAGTTCCTCTGCCCCTATCAGCAGCAGTAGCTGTCTGCTGGGACTTGAAATGGGAACATCATTGGTGAGGCCAGTCTCCCCAATTTCCTAAACAAGGGAGCTTAACCAGCAAAAAGCAATGTGGCAGGACTCTAGGTGGTGTCAAAATAGAAGCCAAAATAACTTCACAACAAAACAGATATGAGAATCCTACACAGAAAATGCACAGATATTAGCTATGATGAAGCCTGGGATTGTAACAAGTTAAAATATTTTGCTTTTTTCTTTTAGAGAGGAATTTTTATTTCAGACTTATATCTCCATTATTTCAGTGAGGAGAAAGGACAACTAATAGTTGCTTGGCCCAGAAGGTTCTGGCAGGAATATTTGAGTCATAAAATAGTAGCGAAATGTCTTTTTGGATTTTCTAATATAAACTGTGTGGAGAAACAAGCACTTCATGCCAGGACAAAGCTTAAAAGCCACTTCTCAGAGCACCCCTGGCCCCCCTTCTGGATACTAATCTTGCTGGTTGATAGCACCAAATTTTTGGCTGTGTTGCAGGGAATCACTCAGGTGTCGCTGCTTTTTGCTACCACTTTCCCCCTCCTTATTCAGGAATTCTTGTCATGGATGTATTTCCAAGATGGCAAGAAAGAGAAAGTTGTTTGTTTGTTTGTTTGTTTTATGGAAGCCATTGTTAGAAATATTAGTGCTAGGACAAGGGACCAGCGTCTGGGATAAAGAGGAGGAACTTAGAAGCAGTGTTCAACAGCAGTTCTCATCCCTGGAGTTGTGTGTCTCAATGGGAAGAGGTGGCTTCTAGCCCTGGCTCTGCCACTGCTGTGTGACTGGAGACCATTCATTTGTTCAGCACTTATGGAATGCTTGCTCTGTCAGTAACTGTGTTCACCACTGGGGGCACATGGTGAGGAATGAAGAAAACCTGTTTGCAAGGTGAGGACTGCACTGCAAGGAGCTCTCAAGGCCCTTTACCCATAGTTCTTTTCTTTCTTTCTTTTTTTGTTTAGTTAATAGAATCAAAATAGAATTTGTTTTGATTTTTGTTTTTCTGTTCTGCTTTATTCTCTTAGTCCCAGGTTCAGCTAAATACCAGAAAAAGTTTGTTCCCTTCTTCCTGAAAGCTTGAATTACAGTTTCCCAAGTGGATCTCAGTACGTCATGAAGGATGTTGAAGTTGCTGAGTAATTTACAAAGGAAATATGTGTGGCTCAATAAGAATCCAGTTATCTTGATGAATTTCTCCTTTATGGTTGAAAGAAGACAGGCTCCCTTATAGTGTCTTGCTGTTGATGTGTATTTGTCTGATGTGTTATGTATTTAAAATTGACTTTCGTGCACTGTTAGTAGGACTTCAACTGGTACAGCCTCTGTATCAAGGAAGCTAATAAATGTCAAAGCTAGGGTGTGAAATCAGTCTCTTGTATCCTGTTTCTGTATCCCTTTTCCCAGTGATTCCACTGGCCCTGCCTCTTAAAACTGACCTCAGTGTAACTGTAGTTGTTCTGTAGAAAATATCTTCCAGGAATAGCCAAACTTTGGGTTTCTCTGTGACACACTGGAAGAAGAGTTGTCTTGGACCACACATTAAATACACAAACACTAAGAAAAGCCTTGGTAGGAACTCGAAAATGATGCAGAAAAGTTGTGATGGTGCCCATTGTCATGAATTAGTTTGTTAATCAGGAGACTGACCATTCATCCTGCTGCCTTTTGTATGCTGAGGAAGGGTACTGCCCACGGCCCCCTACAAACTGGAGCTATAAGCAGTGTCCTACAACTGTGTTCCTTTTTTGTTCTGGGCTCTATTCTTCCATGCAGGAACAAATATCAATGCTGTCAAAATGTACTTCATCATCTTGGAAAGATGCTTGAACAATCCCAAAAGGCTTCATTGAGGGTCATCTTTAAGATAAACTTAAGCTTATAGGGGAAACTACATTTTATATATATAGTCAGATACAGTTATAGATGTAAAATGTAGTTTATTTCTACATGTATATAAACATTAGGTAGATGTCAGGGATCCAGGGATCCTCAGGAAGAAGGACAAGGGCCCATAGTTCTTGGTTCTTTACTTTTCTGTGGGAGCAAAATGTGCCCAAAAGAACAATGATAGGAAAGGTGGTACCTAATATTACATGCCAGACATCATACTAACTAACCATATATATATATATAGCCTTATTTTGTTTTCTCAAGAATGTCCTAAAATAGGTGTTTTAATATTCATTTTACAGATGAGAAAACTGAGAGAGGTTGAACTGCTTTTTCTTATAAGTGAGGAGTCAGAGCCAGACGCAGATTCAGCCCTGCTGATTCCAAACTCAGAATTTCTTTCACCTCTGTTGACAGTCTCTTTTTTATTTTTTTGAGACAGAGTTTCACTTTGTTGCCCTGGGTAGAGTGTCATGATGTCACAACTCACAGCAACCTCAAACTCTCGGGCTCAAGTGATTCTCTTGCCTCAGCCTCCCAAATAGCTGAGACTACAGGCACTTACCACAATGCCAGGTTATTTTTAGAGATGGGATCTTGCTCTGGCTCAGGCTGGTCTCAAACTCCTGAGGGGTACCAATCCACCCACCTCAGCCTTCTAGAGTGCTAGAATCACAGGCGTGAACCACCATGCCCAGCCTGTTGGCAGTCTCTTATGCTCATTCATCTCCACTGGACTTTGCCCTGGGAGTACTTAATGGAAAACTTACTTAAGAATACAATGGGAAAATACCTCATTCTTGCCTTATGGGTCTTCCATCAGCTTTCTCGCTTTCTTTACCTACTAAAATTCTTATTCCTCCCAAGGGTAATCTTGCCACATCAGCTAAGGCTTGGAATCATTTTTAATCTTGTCTGCTGCCAAATTCCGCACCCCTACCCAGATTCTGTCTTTCTCTTAAATTTATTCAGCTTTTAGTAGTTGTTCAACTCAATAGGAAATTAAAAAATAAAAGAGCATATGATCATCTCTTTGGGTTAAATAAGATACAAATCACAGGAAAGAGTTGTGGGCCAAAATAGAGAGTAATGGGCCATTGATTTTGGTGTTTTCCTGCAAGGAGAGATCTATGGCAGGAGATGATTAAAAAACTGCCCAAGGGCTTCCTTATGCTACCTTTTCTTAAAAGATGCCTTTTTCTGTGTCTCTTTTTCTGGTTATGCATGGTCACTGTCAAAAGTTTGAAAAACACAGGAATTACCCACTCTCTAGAGATGATCACTGTTAACATTTGGTGTATTTTTTCTATGATGGTTAATTTTATGTCACGTTGGCTAGGTTATGGTGCCCAGTTGTTTGGTTAAATACTACACATATAGGAGATGGTATGAAGGTTTTTATAAGATGTATTCAATATTTAAATCAAGCTAGGAGTTGTGGCAAATGCCTATTATTCCAGCTATGCAGGTGGCTGAGGAGAGAGGATCACTTGAGCTCAGGAGTTCAAGGCTGCATTGAGCTATGATCAGTACCATTGCACTCCAGACAGGGTGACTGAGAAAGACCCATCTCAATAGTAGTAGTAGTAATAATAATAATAATAATAAGAAAGCATAAAATTTCATTTAAATCAGTAGACTTTGAATAAGGTAGATACTATCCTCAATAATGTGGGTGGAGCTGGCCCATTAGGTTGAAGATTTTTAGAGTAAGCACTAAGGTCTCCTGAAGAAGAAGCAATTCTGCCTTAAGACTACAATGACAGAAACTGAACTTTCAGCCTGCAGATTTCAGATTCAAGACTCAAGCATCAACTCCTTCCTGAATTTCCAGCCCACCAGCTTGCTCCACAGATTTCAGACTTACCAGCCCCCACAGTCTCAATCTGATTTCTTAAAATAAATCTCCTACTCTGTCTCTCTTATATATGTATATACACATACATATATACAGTAGAACCTCTGTAAGTTGACTACCTCAGGGACTGTAACATAGTACTCAACATACAGAGTTGGTCAACATAAGGAACTATGCCTACTATACTGGTATGTACATGTGGTGCATATCCAGTCTTTGGAAATTAGGTCAACTTAAGGAGGTGGTCAATATAGGGATGGTCAACTATGGAGATTCTTCTATATATATATTCTATTGGTTCTGTTTCTTTGGAAAACACAAATTTACTTTCATTTTGCTCACTTATTTCCTCTGGATTAGCATTTCTCAAACTCTAATGTGCATGTGAATCACCTGGTGATCCTGGTCAACTGCAGCCTGTAAGTCAGTAGATGGTGGGCTAAGATTCCACATTTCTAACAAGCTCCCAAGTGATACTACTGCTCCTGGTATATAGACCACATTTTGAGCATTAAGGCTTTATATAGCCAATTTTTATTTTAAACTGTGTCATGAACTCAGTTATTCTCCTAAAACATTATTTGTGGTAATTATTTTGTCCCATCATATGGATGGCCATAGTTTGATACATTATTCAGGTATTAGAAACATGTTTCTCAAACTGTTTTTTTTTATTTTAATTTTCTTTTTTTTTTAATTTTATTGAATGGTAACTATGTACATTAACGCACTTCTAGGGTACAGTGTGGGGTCTCAAACTGTTTTTTAAAAAACTTTCCAAGTATATCACACCCAAAGGTCTGGCTTCTGTAGCAAATTGAGCTTGCATGGTCAGCCCCTGATTTCAAGGACTTCTCTAGGCTTTTTAATTTTCTTTGTATTTTAATGGGTACAAAATTCCCTTGGCTTTTGACTGGGTACACTCGTATTATTAGTAGGGTCTGCTGGGCGGAAGAACCTACTGAATAGACATTGTTCTCATAATTCATTCATACATTCTCCCATTTATTCATGAAATAATGTTGCTCAATGATTTGGTGAGTTGATGCTTCTGGGAACTGGGGTTATTTAATAACTAATCATAAAATCATAGACTCATAGTTATGACAGTTACTTGGTGTTCTTGTATTTAACAAGACTATGGCCTAATCGAAGGCTCAGGCACACTTCCAGAGGAGGTGCCATTTGAGATGAGCTCTGGTTGTCCTGAAGATGTGACTCTTAAGGTCTCTAACTTTTGGTTAGTTCTTTTTGAATGAGTGGTGGTTCTGATGATAGACCATTGGCAGTCACTTTTCCTGGGAGGTGGTACACATGAAGTCACTGAAGGTCTCCCTTGAGGTTTATTGTATCTGCTCCTCATCCTCCCTGTCATGCTTTTGTAGAACTAACTCTTAAGGGGAGTTTCCCCTTCTGTCTGGGTAGAGTCTCAGTTTCCCATGACTGAATCTGTACTCTGATTTCCCACCCATACTCACTTGTTATAGGAAATGGAGCCTAACTAACAAGTTAGTGTAAGGTAACCCATCATAGGCAAATATTTTGATCTTTGAATTAGTCATTATTTTGAAGACTTTCTACCACTGCTTTTCCATTAATGTGGATAACAATAATTGAAAAGAAAGAAATCATTATGACAAAGCAATAGCAATCAAAACAGTATGGCACTGGCATAAGGATAGACATATAGACCAATGGAATAGAATTGAGAGTCCAGGCTCAGCACCTGTGGCTCAAGTGGCTAAGGCACCAGCTACATACACCTAAGGTGGCGGGTTCAAATCCAGCCTGGGCCCGCCAAACAACAATGATGGCTGCAACCAAAAAATAGCTAGGTATGGTGGCAGGCGCCTGTGGTCCCAGCTACTTGGGAGGTGGAGGCAGGAAAGCCCAGGAGTTGGAGGTTGCTGTGAGTTATAATGTCACAGCACTCTACCCCGGGGGACAGCTTGAGGCTCTGTCTCAAAAGAAAAAAAAAAAAAAAGAATTGAGAGTCCAGAAATAAGTCTATGCATTTATGGCAAAATGATTTTTGACAAGGGTACCCACACTGTTCAATGAGGAAAATAATACCTTTTCAACAATTGGTGCTGGGGCAACCGAATATGCACATGCAAAAAAAGTGAAGTTGGATTCTTACCCCACACCACATGCAAAAATTAATTCAAAAATAGACCAATAACCTAAATGTAAGAGCTAACATGATAAAGCTCTTTTGAAGAAAACATTGAAAGCAAGTCATCATGTCCTTGGATTTGGCAATGTGTTCTTAGACTGACACCAAAAGAATGACTAACACAACAAAATAAATAAATTGAGCTTCATCAAAATTAAAATCTCTTAAGCATCAAAGGACATTATTTTAAAAATGAGAAGACAACCTATAGAATGGAAGATAATAATTCCAAATCATACATCTAAAAAGTGCCTAGTATCCAGAATATGTAAAGAGTTCTTACAAATCAACAATAAAAAGGCAACTCCATTAAAAAATTGAGATACACAAATGGCTAACAAGTACATGAAAAGATGCTCATATCATTAGTCCTTCAGGAGAAGCAAATCAAAACCACAATGATTTGCTTCAAGCCTACTAGGAAAATTTTTTACCACTTCAAGCCTACTACGAAAATTTTTTTTAATGGAAGATAAGTATTGGCAAAGTTGTGGAGAAATTGGAACCCTCATCTATTACTGGTATGTTGCAAACTGTTGAAAACACTGTTGAAAACATTTTGGTGGTTCCTTTAAAAGCATAGAAGTATTAATACATGTACTATATGACCTAGAAGTTCTACTCCTAGGAGTATACCCCAAAGAATTGAAAACCAATATTCAAACAAATAGATACATGGATGTTCACAGCAGCATTATTGAAAATATCCAAGATATGGAAGCTATCCAAATATTCATCAACAAATTAATGTATAAACAAAATGTGGTCTATCCATTGAATAGGATAATATATTAACGTGGATGAACCTCAGAAACATTACACTGTGTGAAAGAAATCTGGTTCAAAATACTATGTATTGTATTAATTCCATTTATATGAAATACTCAGAATAGGCAAATCCATAAAGAACACAGATTAGTGATATCAGGGCCTGGGAGGAGGGGAATATTGAGAGCAACTGCTTAATGGGTACAAGTATTCTTTTTGGGGTGATGAAAATGTTTTGGAACTAGATACAGGTGGTAGTTGCACAACATTATAAATGGTTAAGGGACTTATTTCAGTGGCTAGTTTTTTTTTTTTTTTTAATTTTTAAGAGACAGGGTCTCACTATGTTGTTCAGGCTGGCCTCAAATGCCTTGGCTCAAGAGATCCTTCTGCCTTAGCCTCCTGAATAGCTGTGATGACAGGCATGTGCCACTGTACCTGGTTTAAGTGGTTAATTTTTTATCATATGAATTTCATCTTAATAAAGATTAAATAGGGCTAGGTGCTCACGCCTGTAATCCTAGCACTCTGGGAGGTTGAGGTGAGTGGATTTGTTTGAGCTCATGATTTCGAGACTAGCCTAAGCAAGAGTGAGACCCCTTTTCAAAAAAATAAATAAAAATAAGAATAAAAAATAAATTAAAGACTAGATTCTTTATTCTTCTTGTGTCTGCTGTAATTTGGGGTTAATTTTAAAACACAGTAACAAAATTATGGCATACCTTTAGTTATTACTACCTTGGGGTTTTGTTAGCTATCATGCTGATGCATTCTTTCACCTCCTTTGTACTATTCAGATTTCAGTGCAAGGCTTTAAGAACATTGCAAGCAGCTGCTCTGGAATTATGCATCTGACCATCAATGATATGCCAACTCTGACAGACAACTGTGTAAAAGTAGGTAGCTGAAATGTGCATTTTCTTTTCAGTCTCATTAGGTCGACACATATTCTAATGGCTTGAGTTATTGGAAAGTATGAATAGGTTTTTCCTTTTAGCTGTTTTTTAATAGTAAGAAAACCATTAAAAAATTTGCATACACACACACACACACACACACACGTACCTCAAGAAACATCTGGATCCTTAAATACCCTAAGATGCCTCGTTTCACGGTATTTTTGTTGTTGTTGTTCAGTGATGCTATAGCCTAAGCACAAAATGAAAGTCTGGTTCTTCGTGTCAAGCTGCCAAATGTAGTTACTTTTTTTTAGTATTACATGTTCTCATCTTTTCCCATACTCTTATTACACGATTTAATTCTCATTGTTCCACATTACTTAAATGTAAGTGTAAAATATTTGAAAAAAATTCCATTTTCTTTGAAAATAAGAAAATTTAGTAGTTAATGTGTCAGTTTCTGGAAATACTGAGAGAAAAAATAACCTCGTTACCTTGCCAAGCCTGCTCTATTCAGTGTGGACAATTTAATCATGTTTTTTTTTTTCTTCTAAAGGCTTTAGTTGAAAAGTGCCTTCGTATTACGTCAGTGATTTTCATTGGTGCACCACACATCTCCGACAGTACTTTCAAAGCTCTTTCTATTTGCAGCCTCAGAAAGATACGATTTGAAGGTCTGTGATATTTAAAATGATGTGGTTTGGCATTATTTTTTACTTTTATTCTTGTGGCATTATATGTACAATATTTGTCTTGTCTTCTGTTTTATTTAAAACAGGGAATAAAAGGATTACTGATACATGCTTCAAATTAATGGATAAGAATTATCCAAATATCAGTCATATCTACATGGCAGACTGTAAAGGAATAACAGATAGTAGCCTCAAGCCACTGTCTCATTTGAAGAGACTGACTGTGTTGAATTTGGCCAATTGTATAAGGTAATTAGTCATTCAGTCATATGTGCAAGAAACATCCAGTATATTGCATGTGCCCCACCCTCTTCTCAAGGAGCTCCTGGTAAGCACAAAAGTCAGGAGTCCAAGTGTTAATGTAATAGTTAAGTTCAGAGTTCTGTGGTAACAAGGAGGGCCATCCAACCCAGACTGATCATATGAGGGTCATGGAAATTGTCAAGGAACGCTCAGGATATGGGACATCACAGATCCAGGGAAGATTAAGTGAACTCACAGGAACACTTAGAGGCTATCTCTCCTAGAGAGGTTTGCACAGCTGGTTCAGTTAACAGAATCTTTTCCCACATGGATTCTTTCTGACTTGCTTATGAGGAACCGGTCTTACTGAAGATTGTCCTTTTGGGAACCAGTTACATTTCTCTTCTTAGGTTTATGACCAAAGGACAATGGTGGACAATGGTGAATTCTTTTTTTTTTTTTGAGACAGAGCCTGAAGCTATCCCCCTAGGTAGAGTGCTGTGGAATCACAGCTCACAGCAATCTCCAACTCCTGAGCTCAAGCGAGTCTCTTGCCTCAGCCTCCCAAGTAGCTGGGACTACAGGCACCTGCCACAACGCCTGGCTATTTTTTGATTGCAGCCATCATTGTTGTTTTGGCAGGCCCAGGCTGGATTTGAACCTGCCACCTTAGGTATATGTGGCTGGCACCTTAGCCGCTTGAGCCACAGGCGCCGAGCCACAATGGTGAATTCTTATTGAAACTCTTTCTTTTTTTTTTTTTTTTTTAAGAGACAGAGTCTCACTTTGTCGCCCTCGGTAGGGTGCTGTGGTGTCATAGCTCACAGCAACCTTCAGCTCTTGGGCTTAGGCGATTCTCTTGCCTCAGCCTCCCAAGTAGCTGGGACTATAGGTGCCCGCCACAACACCTGGTTATTTTTTGTTGCAGTTTGGCCAGGGCCGAATTCGAACACACCACCCTCAGTATATGGGGCCGGTGCTGAGCCACAGGTGCTGCCCTGAAACCCTTTCTTTAGCTGGGCTACTATCCTGGTATTTTCAGGATGGCAAAGATCAAATTCCTGCTGAAACCTTTCCCCCAATGGATATCTCAGCCTCATACCTGTGTAGATTTCTTATAATCTTATAGGGCCAGATGATAACAAAATAGTGCTTGATCTACAGTTAAGTTAGCTGACATTTGGGGAGACACAAGACAAATGAGAGTAGTAAACAAAGCAACACAGAATCTTAACCTGTATGCCCTGTTATTAAACAGGGGGCAGGGAGGGGAATTTTTGGTCAGCAAGGATCGGGGGAGGCATAAGGATCAAAAGGGGAAAAATCTGAATTAAGAAATTGAGTCCTGCAGACAACAGCCAACAAAGAATTAAGGCCTCATGCTCACAGCCATGTAAGTAAGATTGGTGGCAGACCTTCTGGCTCCATCAAGCCTTCAGATGACTGAAGGAAGCCCCGGGTGGCATCTTGATTGCAAGCTCACAAGAAACCCCGAGCTAGAACTACCCTAGACCATTTCTAAATCCCTGAGATCTAGAAACTGGGAGGTAATACATGTTTGCCATTTAAACCATAAAATCTGGGTCAATTTGTGACATAGTGCTAAATAACAGAGAGACACATACACACCAGGCACATGCTGTCTGCTGACATCTTTTATACCCTCTGTTTGTTTACATTTGCAAAGAAGTGAACAGTAAAGGCAAAAGGTGAAATTCTAAGGTGTGTGTATGTGTTTGTGTCTATATGTCTGCTTTATAATTTGAAAAGTTTTTATGTATCTGTAATTATTAATTTGCCTTTATTTGTTCTTAACTTTCCCCAAGAATCTTCTTTATTTAAAGGTTGAATCTTAATT
>CAUYQV010124580.1:0-27198 GCA_963574575.1 Galagoides demidoff
CTCTGCTCAGGGGTTTATATAGGGGCAGTTGTCCAATGAGCTGAGAGCTTAGCTGATTGGTCTATAAAATAGACCAGTCAGGAGCAGGATTGAAAATGGACCAATTAGGGATGCACTGGAGGAATCGCCAGTGTTTTCCCCCATCAGCCTGGTCTTTTATATTACTGGAGCCTCCAGTGGGAGAGGAAAGCTCCCCCTTTGGCTCTAGCCTGCCAGTTTCTGTGCCAGCTGCTGCCCAGGCAGAGCTGGCAGGTCCTATATTGCCACTCTACTGGAGTCTCTGGTGGGGAAGGGAAGCTCCCCGGCTTGCTCCAGCCTGCCAGTTCCTTTGCTGTCTGCTGTCACCAAAACAGAGTTGGCAGGTCCCCTAGCCCTGCTTGGCTGAGCTGGCTGGGGCGCCACTTTTCTGGTATCAATAACTGTAGATACTCATGATACTAGAATTTCTTATTCAGTAGATCCTTGGTCTTAGGGATTCAAAAACTGAATCCATAGATCACAGATCAGTGGTAAGATAGGAATTGATTTACAGGAAAATCACCAGAGCTCCTGGCAGAAGGAAAGATAAGTCACATATTCTCCTCTCTGCCTGGGTTCTTTGTCTGGGTATATATATTTCTAGGGGTCCTTTGTAGCTACATTTGGCCAGGACTTGGTAACAAATGAATGGATACAGTCCCTTGCACTGGGGCAAGATGAATGAGTGTATTAATGAATGGATACAGTCCCTTCCACTAGGGGCAAGGCAATGAATGCATTAATAAATGGATACAGTCCATTCAAGAAATTGCCCATGCTTAGGAATTGAGGGGATCCTATTCTTCCCTGAATGGCAGAACCCTGTATCACCCTTAGGCCTGTGAAATGTTCACAGGGGAGTAGTGCAGTCAGAGAAGGACTTTCTAGGTTCAGGGGCGGTTTGGGGGTTGGCAACGGCAGTAGCAAGGGCTGTGCAGTGGTCTTGCTCAGCCAATTAAGGACCCAAGGGCTTCCACTGCCCTCACCCTCTCTTCTGCACTAGGTTCTCCAGCTCTGCCTCTCCTCCTCTGCTGAACCAACACTGCCAGGTGGAGATGCAGAAGGTGCTACAGCTGCCCCCAGATCACTAGTACTGACCAAGCCAGGGTGCACCCACCCTGTATCACTTATAGGATGCAAAGTGATATTTTGATAAGTCTACAAAATGTGTAATGATTAAATAAAGGTAACTCCATGTCTACCATCTAAAACATTTATCTTTCTTTGTGTTAAGAACTTTCAAAATCCTCTTAAGCTTTTTGAAAATATAAAATAAATTATAGTTTATCATATTCATCTATAGTCCTGAGCACAGCAGACTATATTCCTCCAGTTTGGCTATCATTTGGTGGTGACAAGTATCTTCCCATCCTTCTCTGGTCCCTATTCTTCCCAGACTGATACAGGACAGATGGCATCCCAGCCCATGACCCACTGCCTCCACCTTGGTGGTGTTGGTGTTGGTGCCGGGTCAGCCAGCAGAGGAACCAGCAGGATGGAGCATAGGCAAGAGGGGGAAGCCTCCCTTCCCCATCGGAGACTCCAGTAGCGAAAGGGACTGGACAACTGCTAGGGAGATACTGGCACCTTGGTGTCTCCTTCCCCTTACACTTATGACTAAATAGGAACCCCCATTTCCTATGCCTAGGTCAATTTCATCTAAGTTTCCTAGGCCTCAATTCCGTGAATGGACTATGTCCATTCATTAATATGTTGATTCACCTTACCCAAGCAGAAGGAACTGTGTCCATTCATTAGTACATTCATTCAGCTTGCCCCAGCAGAAGAGACTGTTTCCATTCCTTTCCTGGCCTCATATATAAGGAACCAATGTACCTATATATACTGCTAAATGAAGAGAGACTGAGAAGAGAAAAACGGAGAGAGCTTTTCTCTCCTGACTTGGGTTTTCTCTCCCTACTGGGAACTTTAGTGTTCTTGTACTCTTTTCTGTAAATAAATTCTGTCTTGCCACTGATCTGTGGTCCACAGGTTTATTCTTCAAATCAACAAGACCAAGAACCTGAAAGTCCAGTATCAGATTTGGCGAGCCAGTCAGGAGAGAAGATGAAATTCCAGTATCAAGACTACAATACTAATAATTCTACTCTACTTTCTTGAGTTCTAAATTTTATTTAGCTCCTACACTGAGCAAGAACATGTGGAATTTATCTTTGTGTGCCTGTCAGTTTGCTAACATAACATCTATAGGGCTCATACATATTCCTATGAATGACAGGATTTATTCAGTTTATGGCTTAATAGTGTTCCATTATGTACACATAGGCTATTTTTTATTCATCCATTTATCTGTTGATTGACATTTGGGTTAATATGATGTCTTAGCTATGGTAAACAGAGCTGAATTATACATGGGGGTGCAGATATGCCTTTGATATACTGATTTTCATTCTTTTGGATAAATACCTGGTAGACAGATTGCTATTTAGTATGGCAGTTCTATATTTAGTATTTCTAGAAGCTTCAATACTTTTTACAAAATATCATACTAACTTGCATTCCCACATATGTTGTATAAGAGTTACCTCTTCTCTTCATTCTTACCAGAACTTATTCATTCATTTATTTATTTAAGCAGGGTCTTGCTGTGTCACCTGTGCTGGGGTGCAGTGGCTCCATCATAGCTCACTGTAACCTAAATTCCTTTGTTCAAGTGACTCCTGCCTCAGCCACCAACATAGCATAGGAAAACAGGCACATGTCACTATGCCCAGCTAAATTTTTTATGTGTTTTTGTGTGTTAGTTTTCTCTGTGTGTGGAGGTGGTGCCTACCTTTGATGTGCATGCTGATTTAGAACTATTCACCTCAACAGTTCTCCTGCTTCAGCCTCCCAAGGTGCTAGGATTACAGCACTTATAAGCCACTGTGCCCGGCCTGTTATTTTTTTTAGGTAACACGTTTTAAAATAACATTCTGGGGAAACTATAGTTTTAATTTTACTTTAGATGTCCTTTGGTCTCATTTTGCAAAGAACAATTTAAAATGAAAATTAAGATTTTTTGTGCTCCTCGTAAAAAAAAAAAAAAAAAAAGAAAAGATTTTTGGCTCAGCGCTTGTGGCTCAAGTGGCTAAGGCGCCAGCCACATAGACCTAAGGTGGCGGGTTCAAATTCCCAGCCCGGGCCTGCCAAACAACAATGATGGCTGCAACCAATAAATGGCCGGGTGTTGTGGCGGGTACCTGTAGTCCCAGCTACTTGGGAGCCTGAGGCAGGAGACTCACTTGAGCCCAGGAGTTGGAGGTTGCTATGAGCTGTGATGCCATGGCACTCTACCCAGGGGGATAGCTTGAGGCTCTGTCTCAAAAAAAAAAAGAAAAAGAAAATTAAGATTTTTTTCTTATTAAATAAGCTACACAATTATTTAACATAACAATGTCAGTGTAAGAGTCAAATGCACGTGTGGGAATAGATTGAGAGAAGATATCAGGAAAAAGAAAGGTCTAAGAGAACAGAGGCCTTCTCAAGAAGACTCCAAAGATACACCTGCAAGGTCCCCCCCATGTGACTTAGTTCTTAGGAATTTGTAGAAGCTTAATTTCTTGGGTCCTGGAAACTAAAGCTTGCTTCTGCCTCTGTAAAAGGCAGAGCCCACTTCTCCAGCTTGTTTTAAACTGACTAGTGAGAAAGGTACTTGTGGGCTGAAACTTATTGACTGCTGATAAAAAGGAGAAAAGTGAGTCAGTCAAATTTTGAATTCTTCTGTGCTGCCACTCCCCTGGTGAAATAAAGTCCTTCCTCTTTTAAACACGGTGTTTGGGTGCTCTTTCTCTCCATTGGGACTTGTCTTCCTGCAACAGTATTACCTAGGTTTTTTTTAATAACTTGAAAAAATAAAGAAGGATATTTTATTGCATCTTGTTGCATTCTTGTCCAAGAATGATATAAAAAAGCAAATTTATTTTTTGAATACTGGAGTAGGTAAAAATAGGAAGAATGGAGATTTTATATTCACTACTATGAAATACTCACAGCAGGTAGAATGTATAATACTATACTTGCTTAGCTAGACATAACTAGGAAAATCAAATAACTAATAATTGCTAAGTGTTCACTGTTTTTTGCAAGGGTCTAGGTACTATTTCTAAAACTCTTAGAAATAGTAATTTATTAGGTTAGAAAAATGAGACTGAGAAATTTTAATTATTTGCAAAGATCACTTAGCTTATAACTGGAAGCCACAATGCACACACAGATGTACTAGTTTGCTTCTAGAATTTGCAGCTTAGCAATTTTGCTATACTTCCTTTCTGACAGGCTCTCTAACTATAGTGAAATAGCTTGCAGTTTAAAAATACTAATTTTCAATATTGTATATAAATAAATACTGGAAATTTCTTTAACAGTTATAAAACACAATTAAAATAGTTTGTGTAGAAAAGTAGCTAATGTAACACTTAGCATTTTAGCACTATTCAAGAGTAGCATAATTCAACATTTTGTTCCAAACTTTGCTTTGTATCACTTACTGCTACATAATGAATTCTATCATTATTTAACATACACAACCAGAGATGCGGGTCATGGAACATTCACATTTCTACATAAAATGTCCTAGTATTATTTTCCCATAACAAAATGAAGTGTCTTCAGAAATATGTCAATGTTGACAATTATGGGGTTGGAACTAAGCCATTTTGACAAGTTTTCTGTCTCTTATCTCTAATCATAAGAACATTGTTTCTCTCTTACATATCTTTCAAATCTAAATTTATTGCCACTTTCCAAGTTTCATGTATAATCTCTTTTCTACTTATCTTCTTTGGATCTAATCAAATTCATCCCGGGAAATCAGACTAAGTAATCTTTTTTTTCTAAAGCATTAAATCTGTTAGAGGAACTCCCTATAAAACATTTTATCAGTTTCTTATTGCTTTTTTTTTAGAATTCTGAAGAAAAAATTTCTGAAGAAGTGCCAAAGACAAGTGCCATTAGATAAGTGCCAAAATCATGTAACACCATGGCACTCTCTTCACTGAATTCCTTACACACATAATTTTCTTCTATGCCATAAAGGCATTTTCCATTTGGTTAACAATAAATTAATTTTCTATTTATTCATACATGAACATAAATTAAAATACATGAATTTTATAAGTAATTTTTATATTCAGTTTATATATACATACATTTATATGTATATATATATATAAAATAATTTGAAATTCTTTGCCAAATAGTTTTTTATAAATATTTGAGTACTTGATAGGTTGATTTACATTTATCATGATAGAGAATAGTGCAAAAAAGAAGTATATGATTATGGTCAATATATATTGCATATTATACATGAATAGCTTGATTTTCATCATATATAGAAATAGATTTCATTTGCATTTATATATAGTATGTTTATGCATGTTGGCATATACATGTATGTGTTTATTTCTATGTATCTGGTGTGTAATCATCAATTCTATTTAAGATGAGATCTCACTAGTCTCCTCATTGTTTGAGACTTTACATTGCACTACTCGTTACTCTATTGAGTTGTGATTTTACATATATAATGTGATCATTCCCTTATTATTGGTCTCATTAGATCCATAATGGTTATCCATGTCTGCCTGGGCTTTTCTTTGTATCCTCAGTGCCTGACAGATTCTAAATAATCCATAAATATCGGGATGAATAAATGATTGAGTGAATACATGATCAAATGATGCATTTTCCACTGGATTAGAGTACAAATTTGTTAAATAACTGACGGCAGTTGTTCTCTGTATAATATAGAGAAAAAATTATCATCATAGACAAATTAGCTATGCACTCAAATCAATTAACCTACCATTAGGTTTCCATTTGGTTAACAATAAATTAATTTATTATTATTTAGATTATTTCTGCCAGTAAATCTGTAAAAGTTCTAACCTTCTAATTAACTGTAAATTGGCCAATTCCTGGGGTACTGATTTTTTTATGTTTTTTTTTCTCTTTTTAGATATTTCCTATACACTGCTATGAAAGGGAAGTTATATTACATAAGTACACAATCATACAAATAACAGTATATAATCAAGAATATTCTAGTTAAATTTCTTTCAAGACTTTCCTCATGAAAAGAAAAGTGAATGCAACAAGTTTCACAAAATCTGAAAAAATTAATTGTAATTTATATTTGTTTATTTGAAATGATATTTTCTTTTTTCTAAAGAGATAATTTATTTCTATATTTAATAATTAGACTCTTATCAAAGATTTATGTTTTGTAGAAAGAAACCTTTCTTCTTTGGCAGTGATGAAATCATATCATCAAGGCTCAGTGTTGATTGCTTTAGTTTAGATTTTCCTCATTTTTTTGTCTAAACAATTTATTAATTACTTTAATTCATTTTCGTAATGTGACAACCAAGCCCCCTACCCTTAAAAAACTTCCTTTGAATCCATTAGTCCCAGCCCCCTCAAGGATGAGCAGAACTCTGAGAAGAGGCTCACTGAAGATAAGGGAGTGCGTAGGGAGGGAGAAGAACTTTGAGGAGAAACTTGAGATAAGAAAGTGCGTAGGGAGGAGAGGCTTGAGTACCCTTGCCCCCCTCTTATACTACACAATACTGCCCCCTCCAAGGCTAACCACAATGATTCAGCTTCTGTAGCTTTGCCTGCTTACTGTGACACAGAAATAGGGTATAAAGACCCATTTGATCTGTCATTCTGGTGGCTTGTCTCCTAAGACAATGATCCCCTGCAGGTGTAATAAATTGCTATTTGCATAAAAGTAGGGTCCATGTTTCCTCAGCTGTGTGAGTCATAAGAGTAATATCTCAAATATAGCTTTCATTGTTTAGTGATAACAGGCGTTGTTTATGTGCCTACATGTAGTACATTAACAATATATTAATATTACTATTATTTCCACATTATTATATAGTTATACAGATATTTAGAAATATTAGGCTGTTATGGGTGGCATCTGTGGCTCAGTGAGTAGGGTGCCAGGCCCATATGCCAGAGGTGGTGGGTTCAAACTCGGCCCCAGCCAAAAAGGAATGATGCATTTGTTAATTATTTATTTTCCAGAGATTTCAAAAAGTTTAATGGTTACCTTTTTTTAAGTTTATAAATCGAGACTATATATGGAAAGAGATATATTTACCATGTTGGATAAGTATTTTGTATTATGTGCAGAAAGTGTTGTTTTCATCATACACTTATATTAGAGGTCAATTTGAGGACAACTGAATGTTTTTTAAATATCGAGAAAATCTAGCATAAAAGGAAACAATAAAATCAATATGCATATGTAATTAAAATAAAAATTATTATACCCTTCATTGAATGGAAGATATTTAAAGTGATGGTTAGTGTCAAACTACAAATTTGCCATACAAAAAAATAACCATTTAGACTATGGAGTTTACTACTTCATGGTAAAATTGTTTTCCTCTGAATTGTTGATTTTAGCATCCTATAACAAAAGGGATGATATGGGGCACAAATAGCTATCAAAACTCAAACCAGAAAGTTTGCCACTAAGAAACACTGTGAACTGAAAACAATGAAGTTATGAAGCTTTCTTCCTTAATCTATATCATGCGTCCTCAAACTATGGCCTATGGGCCACATGCAGCCCACCTAGTGATGCAGGACAAGGTGGCCCCATGACCTGTTACCTTAGCGCTGGATCTGTTGAAGTTGCAGTGGATGGAGGAACCAGCTTGATATCTAGCTGAGACACACTGGTGCCTTGCTGTCTCCTCCAGGTAGCCGCCTGACTGGTCAATTTCATGTCAGTTTCCAAGGCCTGAAAGCTTATTTGACAACTGGTTGTAACTGACAAGGACTTGCACCCTAAACGTCAACGAGTTAGGGCAAAACAACCCCCCTGCCACTATATAAAACCCTGAGCAGAGAGCCTGAAGACAGACCTTGACAGACCCTCAAAGAGGGAACAGGAGAGCTCCTTCCCTCCTGTGTTCTCTCTGAAAAGAGGTTTGGTTTATTGCAGTTGTTGTAATTTTTGTTCCTTGAATAAATCCTGACTTATTCCTGATACTGTGGTCTGTGGATTCATTCTTCGATTAGCCCAGACCAAGAACCTGAAATCCGGTATCACTAGGATTTTTATCCCGCCTGCTGGGTGTTTTTGCTGCAGCTGCCTGTCCTGCTTAGCAGCCAACTGTCCCAGGGCCCCCAGTCCAACCCTCCAATGGTCTGAGGTACAGTGAACTGGCCCCCTGTTTAAAAAGTTTGAGGAAACCTGTCATACCTTAAATTCTGCTAAGACCAAATGTTTTTGTTTGTCTATTTTAAAACTATCTATCAAATTCTAATGTTGTTGGTAAAGGACTTTTCCCTGGGGAAAATTTATCTAAATTGCACTTAAAAATAAAATAAATAAACATGTATTATTTCCAGGATAAAGAAATAATTAAAACCATGAAAGTCTTACAAGAAGGGAAGTTATACACCTCACCTACAGTGTACATACACATATAATACACATATATAAGAATTATAAATAATTAGTATATAAATTATAGGTAAGTGGTTGCTTCCTAAATTCTGAAAATACATACAGTTAATAAGCAAATTAAGATAAATGCCATGTTACTACTAATATATAGTAATTTTCTTAGAAAGATTTTCATAATACTGTAGAGAGGAATAAAAACCTTAAATTTATGCATTGCTTGAATTATTTTGAATTTCAAATTAGTTTAATATTCATTAAGAAAAAAATTTTGGTAGTGTCAGAATTCATTTTTTTAAATGATCATTTATCCTGCTAAATGATGTATGCCACTAACTTTGAAAGAAACCCAGCTAATAATAATTTTTTAAAAGCCTTAAAATATAAAGTCTATAAATAGACATGTGCAACATTCAGTATTGGTAGAGTGATTTAATAAAAGGTCATGGCATTCTTGAATTATTTAAAAACATAAATTGTTAACATATTTATTTGATATTAATACTTTTCGACAAGCTGTAATAGTTGAGATTGAAACTCCTTTTAGAAAAAGGGAAAATTTTTGGAAAATACCTCTTCTGATTTAAGATGTTGATTAACTAGAAGATACTGACAGCATCTTTTTTATTTTGTGTAAATTGAAAAGAAAATTTGCAACAAGAACAGAGATTGGGTCGTGAAATATAGAAAGGAATTATACTAATGCTTTATACTAAAGCCTTTGAGACAGCAGAACCTAGGAAAAAAAATGTGAATAACTTTCTATCCAATTCAAAGGTGGAACCTGAAATTTCTTCTCTAAGTAGTCAATGTCATCCCAAACCTTTGAAATGGATAGTTGGCCACCCACTGACCGGGTTCTGCATTTCAGTGGAAACTGAAACTAATACAGATGGGAATAAGAGATTTTAAGTCTTTATCCTTTTATTTTTATCAAATATATCAATTCTAAGACTTATTATAGAATCACTTTTCCTCACGTAACCTCTTGATACCTCAGAGGAAAGTAGACAACAGTAGTGCATTTTGTTCTTGAAATGTTCTGAATATTTTCCATTTCTAAAACTCTCTCTTTTATTATATGTTTATATGTGTGTATATCATTCATCTTAATATCTCTATATGTATGTATGTACTTTTTATATTTTTATATACATTCAAGTCTGAAATTACAGGGTTCATTACATTTCAATGATTTCTTTAGACTTTAGATAGATCAGAATATATTTCAACACTGATTTCCACTATAATTTTATCTCATTATTCAAAGGTTATTTCCTTGGTTTTGATTTACTATCTTCTAATTGGAATTACTCTTGTGCCTGAAACAGGTATAATGAAAATGCCATGAAGCTTCAATGTTGATTTTATAGTTTCAGCACGTAAGTTCCTACATTATCATTAGTATGTGACTTTCTGCAGAGGGGCCTGACCTTTATCCCATTAGAATTTAGACTCCTTTCTTCAAGTCTCTGCACCTTCTTTTCCCTTATATGTAGCAAATATTTTGAAGCAGTAGAGAATAGCGAATGTTTATAATTCCTTTTCTCTCATTCTCTTGTAAATCTGTTTTAATTAGCACTTCATATCTTCATGAGAAAAAAAAAAAAAAGTACTCTTACCAGAATCACAAACACCCTTTAGGTAACTACAGGATTTGATTTTAGTCTTCATTGTAGTTTATCTCAGTCTTAGACCATTTTGTGCTGTTATAATAGCCTACCTGAGACTAGGTAATCTATAAAGTTCAAAAATTTATTCTCTCATGGTTCTGCAGGCTGGAAAGTCCAAGATCAAGGCATTGATATTGGTGTGAGCCTTCTCACTGCATCCTCTCCCGGAAGATGGAGGAAGGACAAGACAGGAACTCTGTGTCCTCACATAACAGAAAAGGCGAAGAGGGTGGACTCACTCCTGCAAACCAATTTTATAGAAACATTAAGCTATTCATAAATGTAAGCCCCCATAAACTGAATACTTCCCACTGGGTCCCACCTCCCAACACTATTGCATTAGGGATTGAATTTTCAACACATAAATTTTGGGAATATATTCAGATCACACCAACCTGTATCATTTAAGAAAAATTGATCCCTCCTCCTTGTTAAAACAGCCTCTATAGTACATTTCTCTGAAAACTCACTCTATTGGTTTTCTTCCTATTTCCCGGGACAGGCCTTCTCAGGTTTCGTTGCTTTTTCCTTCTCCTACTGTGTTGTGAGGGCCTTTGGGTCCAGTTTTAGGAATTCTCTTCAATATTTTTCTAAGATGATCTCATGCAATCTGGTACCTCTAAATAACTCCCTAAGTTATATGGCCAGAATAGAAAAGCTCCCTGAACTCTGGACTTACCTATGTAACCGCTTACTAAGCATCTCCACCTGGCTGTAGATGGAAGGCATCTCATAGTTGTATGTCCAAAGGTAAGCTGATAGGCCCAAATTTTCTGAAATCTGATTTGTAATTTTCTCCATTTTAGGACATAGAAATGCCATTCTTTAAAATAAATTTGAAAACCTAGCAGTCATCTTTGATAACACTTTCTCACTTCTTTCTCAAATCCTGTTCATCAGAATATTCTGTACATTCTAGGTTCAAAACACACCTAGACTCTGGTAAATATTCACCATTTGCATAACAGACTAGTATTCAAACCAGTCTAACTGTATGAAAAAAACTGTGAATTAAACTGAACTATATCATAAATGTCTATCTTACAGTGTAGTAGCCAGAGTGTACAAAGTACCTTTTGATAGCAGGCAGAAAAGTAAAATCTCTATTTGAGATTTTTATGTCATTTTGGTTAGTTGTTGCAACATTTGTCTGTGGACAATGAAAGAAAAGCTGTGAAAAATAAGCCTATTCCAAGTCTCAACTTTCAGTTTTCACAGGAGGATTTGGAACTGACTTTAGTAATTTTCAGTTGTTGGCAACTGGATGAAAAAAAAAAGGGATGGACACAGGAGATGAGTGGCATTTTTCCTTTAGTAAAAGCAAATGTCTGTAAAACAGCCAACCATTCAACTGATGTCATCCCTTGAAAGAGCAGTTCACTGCATTTGTATGTGAAGGAAAGTGGCAGATTGTGGTGTTCTCAATATTAATTCAGAAGGTGAACTCTGTATGGCAGCAGAGTATTGAATTTGCAGAAAATCTAGGTATTCTTCAGTAGCTTACGCATGACCCTAGGCTGTGTCAGTGGATTGTAACAAACTCGCTGCTGGATTATTGAGAAGAAATTTAAATAGAGTGATTGTTAGTGATGAAAAACCAGCAGGGCGAAGGAGACTCATGAGTGTTTGAGGCAAAATGTCCTGTACAAAACAAAATAATCAGTCAGAACAAAGCAGTAAATAGAGACTTTCCTACAAACTGCTGTGGAAAGAAGATTCTGAGCAGCCCCTTCCAGTTCAGAATTGGGTTAGCAACCTTCTAACTATACGCAAGTCTAAGAGCATAGCTGTATCTTTCTATGTTAACAGGAAAGGTAGACGCAGCATCAAATAACTGATTTTTGAACTCAAATTAAGAAGTCCTTTTATATTTATATGTTCACTGTTATTTATTTCTCAAAGCATTCCTCTGTAACTGTGTATGTGTTTGTATCACTGTTTCTACTAGGGTGAGCCAGTGTTTTGTAATTAAAACATGCATTTAAAAAATTAAATCAGGGAAGGACAATCAATTAAACATTTTAAACCTAGAAAACCTAGAGGAAAGTATGGAAAACCTGAACTTAAAAGGAAGAACTACAAATGATAATCTAAGTGAATCCATAAAAAGAGCAAGGCATATTTATAATGCATGCCTATTGTTGAGGAAAAACTATACACTTGTGATAGTGTTTTCCATTCAGATAGACTTCCATTTGAAATCTCAAAATTCTTTTGTATTCCTATGCTGAATGGAATGCCTTATATGAAAGAATTCTTTTATTCAGAAAGTACAACATTATTTGCCATTTCTGAAATTTTCCATATGCTTTTAGGCAGATACCAGACCTACTAAAACACTTGAGTTTTAAAATAACTAGCATTATAAGAAAGAGGCACAAATTGAGTATCTAAAATGCTTCATTATTATTTTCGCTGTGAACAGAATCAGCTTTATAAACTCAGAGCCAGCTTCTTTGGGGCAATTATCATGAATACACATGAATTGTGTTCATTTTCCATTTATGCTGCAAATAGTCAATACCAGAACTGCACTATAACAACTTCATCAACATACCTTAAAGCTCTTCGGGTCTGGATTTTCCCAGGCTAAAAATGATTTATATGCTTTATATCAAAATTAAAGGTATAATAATGGAAAACTCTTTTTGATGTTTTCTTTTATTGTAACTACAAAACTAAATATTGGAATCCTCTGACTGACAAACCGGTCATGTTCCAAACAGCCATTTTAAAGTCAGATGGGAGGAAATAAGAGTGCATTTTCTTACAATAGCTGTTTAGCATCATCGCTGATTTGGGAGAAATAAAGAAAGTAAAATTTTCAGCACACTAGGACTTATAGCCTGAGATTTATACTATCACAGTAGAACAAGCCTTTCCCTGTCTGTTTCCCCTCCCTTCTTCTACTAAGTAGAGGACTCCGGCTTCTAATCACCAGGATGTTTGGGCATCACTGGGAGGTAAGCACATGGGAAGGCTGCCTCATCCAAGTTGCTTCAGAACATTTTGAGGTATTATTATGAATTCCCAGCTCTCATAGGTCCAGCCATTAATAGAACATTAACTACCATGGCTCTCAAATTCTACTCCATTGTGACAGCAGTAAGTAAATACAGATATGACAAATTAACAAATCATGATAAGAATAAATCAACACAATATGACACAGAAATATTAAGTGAATTCTTTACATTTCACTATGAGAAAAAACCTTTTTAAGGAGTTGTTATTTAAGTAAGTGTGTCCCTGGAACACACTTAAGTAAGTGTGTCCCTGGAACTCAAAGGCTGGTAGATTAGACTTAGTGACAAGTGAAGTGGCATGATACCAAGAAAAGGCACATTCTCTTTAAATTTTCCGGGAAGGATACTGGTTTGGATTTTATTCTAAGTGTCCTATGAACTGAATGAAGGTTTTAATAGGTAAGAAATATTATTGATTTACATTTGATAAGATCACACTTGCTGAAGTTAGCTTCAGTTCCTTCCTTTTCTTCCTTCCTTCTTTCCTTCTTTTCTTTCTCCTTCTTTTCTTTTCTTCTTGTCCTTATATTTTCTTTATACTTACAAACAAGATTTTAAAAACAAATTTGATGCTATAACTTATGAACAAGCTGTACAATTATATTTTTCAAACTTAAAATATTTCCCAATACATGTAGTCATCCTTTTATTTAACAAATATGAGTTCTGACAATTAAGTTTAATCATCTTCAAAGGCTTTCCCTGTCTGTTTCCCCTCCCTTCTTCTACCAAGTAGAGGACTCCGGCTTCTAATCACCAGGATGTTTGGGCATCACTGGGAGGTAAGTGCATGGGAAGGCTGCCTTGTCCAAGTTGCTTCAGATTATTGTAATGTATTATTATGAATTCCCAGCTCTCATAGGTTGAGCCATTAATAGAACATTAACTACTTTGAAGTACATCTTCAAAGTACTCCCATTGGTAGTGTAGTGGCCACAGTGACATTTATCAATGAGGTATGTAGCACCTTATTTAGGCTGAATCTGCAAACTAGTTAGACTTCGTATGACTGAAGTTCTGATGGCCATTCCAGTAACAGAGTTCCAGAATCACTTTGAAGAGTGGACCAGGTGCTGGTATCAGTGAATAGCTTCCCGAGGGGAGTACTTTGAGGGTGACTGTAGTGATATTCAGCAGTGAGGTATGTAGCATTTTTTCTAGGATGAGTCTATAAACTTAATTGTCCAACCTTGTATATATTGAACGTGTTCTCTGGGTAAAGACGAGCCTGGTGCCAGGTATAAAGCATCAAATAAGAGAGACAATTATCCCTCCCCTCAAAAGGATGAATTAGATAGTAAAATTTTGAATGACCAAACACATGGTAAGATAATGATTAATGTGAGGAATAAAACTAAAGAGAAGATAGAAGAAGAATTTCGGGGGATCACAGAACGTTTTCAGTTTCATACAGTGTTGTCCAAATGGTCTCACTGAGAACATGATGTTTGAGTAATGACTGAAAGAGGAGGAAATGTACCTTGTGTAAATCTGGGACACAAAATTTCAAGCAGACAAAAGTGACAATACTGCTGTTCTGAGTGAGAAGCAATCGACAAGTTTAAGAAAAGAAAGAAGATGGGTGGCGCCTGTGGCTCAGTGGGTAGGGTGCTGACCCCATATACTGAGGGTGGTGGGTTTTAACCTGGTCCTGGCCAAACTGTGACAAAAAATAGCCTGGTGTTGTGGTGGGCACCTGTAGTCCCAGCTACTTGAGAGGATGAGGTAAGAGAATGGCCTAAACCCAGGATTTGGAGGTTGCTATGAGCTGTGACGTTACAACACCCTACCAAGGGCCATGAAGTGAGACTCTGTATCAGAAAAAAAAAAAAAAAAGACAGAAAGAAAGAAAAGAAAGAAGAGACAATACTGTAAAGTCTAGAAAAGCATTGCAAGAACTTTGTTTTATTATGACAAAATAGAAGATTTTATGGAAGTTTCGATCCTAATAGTTACATATATTTTGCTTAAACACTCTGGATATTTTGTCAAAACAAAACAACAACAAAAAAAAACTTAGACTAAGAGAAAAAGCAAAAGCAAGTGGAACAATTAGAAGATAATAAAGAATAAAGTCAAGAGATTAAGATCACTTGGATGACATATCAGTTTAGAGGAGAAAAGTAGCAGATTCTGGTTATATTTTGGAAGAAGTTTCTGGAGGATTTACGGAGGGATTTGATCTTGGATGCAAGAAAAAGAAAGTAATCAAGTAATCGATGATGCTTCCAATGTTGGGGCTAAGCAATAAGAAGGAATGAGTTAACATTAATGTAGTTGGAGAAGACTGTGAGAGAAGAAGTGGAAGAAAATTGAGTTCTTTTGAACTTATTAACTTTTGAATGCCTACTAGATTTTTAAATAGACATGAAAGTCAGGCAATTAGATGAATGAGTAAGGAGATTAAGGAAGAAATCTGTACATAGAAGCTATTTAAAGTCATGATTAAAGATGAGATTGATAAAGTAAATGAAGAGTAAAAGAGAAAAAATTAAGAAATTTACTGCTGGGGCACTCTAGAATTTTAAGATAAGAGAAATAAATATTAAGTTTTGCGAAGAAGATAGAATGAACAATCAGAAAAATCCAAAGAAAGCAATAAGTACGTTGAATTTTAGAATAAAAACCATCAGAAAAAAAAAAAACTGAGTTATGGCTGTAAAAGTCACATTTAATTAATTTATTTTTTTGAATTTTATTTTAATTATTATTTCAAAATATTACAAGAGTCTAAAACTTTTTGGTTACATGGATCATGTAACTCAGGGTTATAAGTGTGTTTATCACCCAGATAGTGTTCATTGCACCCGTTAAGTAGGTTTTGACTATTCCCTCCTCCATCTTCTCACTGCTTGAATTCCACTAAAATTTATTTCCCTCTGTACACATGTGTGCTCATCAGTTAATTCCAATTTAATAGTGAGTGCATGTGGTGGTGATTTTTGTTCCATTCTTTAAATATTTTGCTTAGAATAATCATCTCCATTTTCATCCAAATTGTTGCAAAAAGGTTTTAATTCATCCTTTTTCCTTTGGGTAAATAGCCAATAATGGGATTTCCAGATCAAATGTTCCTTGAAGTATCTCAGATGAATTTTCATAGATGTACTAGTTTTCAGTCCCACTAACAGTGTGTGAGTTTCTCTCTGCTTCCATGTTGGCATCAGTTTTTTAAGAATTTTTTGATGAAAGCCATTCTTGCTGGTGCTATATGATACCTCATTTTCATTGTAATATGCATTCCTTCCTTAATGATTAGAGACGTTGGGTATTATATCATATGTTTATTGGCTATCATATTTTGAAAGGCTTCTGTTCATGTCTTTTGTCCTCTTTCTTGCAGGGTTGTTTGATTTTCTTCTTGCTGCTTTGAATCTTCCATAGAGTATCAGATGTACCGCATGCAAATGTTTTCTCTCACTGTGTAGGTTGTCTATTATTGTTTTCCTGGCCATGCAAAAACATTTTCATTTAATTAGGTCCCATTTGTTAATTTTTGTTATTGTGATTGCCTTTGAGGTATTCTTTATAAATTCATTGCCTAGGTGAATGTCTACGAGAGTTTTTCCAACATTTTTTTTTCTAGAATTCTTACAGTTTCACACCTTAGATTTAAATCTGTTGTGTATTGTTGAGTTAATTTTTGTGAGTGGTGACAGGTGCAGACCCTTTTTCAATCTTCTGCATGTAGCTATCCTATTTTCCCAGTACCATTTATTTTATAGGAAGTTTTTTCTCCAATGTGTATTATTGTTTGCTTTGTCAATCAGTGACAAAGAGGATGGTTTTTTATCGGGATTTTCTGTTCTCTTCCATTGGTCTATGTCTCTATTTTTGTGCTAGTACCATGCTGTTTTTGGTTATGATAGCCTTGTAGTATAGCTTGAAGTCTAGTACAGTGAGGCCTCCCAGTTTGCCCTTTTTACTTAAGGTTGCTTTGACCCTTCAGGATCTTTTCTGATTCCATAAGAAGTGTAGAATTATTTTTTCTAGGCTGATGAGACATGATCTTTGTATTTTAATGGGGATTGTATTGAATCTGTAGATCACTTTAGGTATAAACATTGTAAGAATGTTAATTCTGCTGATGCATGGGAATCCTATATATATGTTTTTGTTTACATCTTCTGTGGTTTTGCTTCCTCAGTAACTTGTATTTCTCCCTGTAGACTTATTTTACCTCTTTGGTTAAAAATGTTTCTAGGCATTTTATTTTCCATGTTGCTATTGTGAAAGGTATTGAGTCTTCGATTTGATACTCTGACTGTTGTTTGTCAATAGGAATGCTACTGATTTGTGTACATTAATTTTGTATCCTGAGTTTCTGCTATATTTATTTATCAATCCCATGAGACTATCCACAGTATCTTTGGTATGGTCTTGTATAAGATTATATTGCCTGCAAGGAGTAATAGTTTGACCTCTTTGTCCCAATTTGGTTATTCTTTATTTTTATCTGATTCCTCTAGTTAGTACTTGCAGCACTATTCTGAATTAAGTGGTGACAGTGGATAATCTTGTCTAATTCCACATCTAAGCAGAAATTCTTTCCACTATTCCCCATGTGGTATGACGTTCAGAGTATATGCTGAGCGTCATACCACATGTTGTATATGCCTTTTATAATTTTGAGGTATGTTTTGTTTATGCCTATTTTGCTAAGAGTTTTTATCACAAAAGAATGATAAATTTTATCTAATGCTTCCTCTGTATCTATTGAGATGATCATATGGTCTTTAAATTTTTGTGCTTCTGGCTCGGTGCCTGTGGCTCAATCGGCCGGCCACATACAACTAAGGTGGCGGTTTGAATCCCCAGCCCGGGCCCGCCAAACAACAATGATGGCTGCAACCAAAAAAATGGCCTGGCATTGTGGCGGGTGCCTGTGGTCCCAGCTACTTGGGAGGCAGAGGCAGGAGACTCGCTTGCGCCCAGGAGTTGGAGGTTGCTATGAGCTGTGATGCCATGGCACTCTACCCAGGGGGATAGCTTGAGGCTCCGTCTCAAAAAAAAAAATTTTTGTACTTCTATTTATGTGGTGAATCATCGTTGTAGATTTGCATATGTTAAACCATCCTTTCATTCCTGGTATGAAGTTCACTTGGTGGTTGTACATTACATTTTTGATGTTCTGCAAAAATTGGTTTCCTAAATTTTATTGAGAATTTTTGCATCTATATTCATAAGGGATACTGGCCTGTTGTTCTGTTCTGTCCTCTCCTCTCCTCCCCTCCCCTCTTCCCTCTTCCTCTCCCCTCCCCTCTTCTCCCCTCCCCTCCTCTCCCCTCTCCTCTTTTTTATAATGTGTCCTTTTCTGGCTTTGGTGTCAAGGTGATAATTGCTTTGTAGAATGAGCTGGGGCATATTCCTTCCTTCTTGATGTTATGAAATAATTTCTGCAGGTTAGGTATTATTTCCTTTATGTTGGTCTGGTGAAATTTGCTGTGAAAATCACTTGGCCTGGGACTTTTTTCATCAGAAGGTTTTTTATTGCTCCTTCAATGTTATTATTTGATACTGTTCTGTTTAGAGTTCTGTAAAATGCCCTCATAAGATCAATTAAAGAAATTAGTATTTTAAGTTTAATAACTTCTTTTTGCAAAACAATTGCTGAATTAACATATAATGAAGGATTATAGAGAAATGGTGAGTATATATTTAGTGAATATTTAGTGACTTAGTGACTTAAATACTGCATGTCAAAAATTATATAACAATATAGTTATCACATTGTCTAGTATTTAGTCAGCATTTAATAAACATATTACCTAATAATATTGGTAATAGTTATACCAATAATATTGGTAAATATTATAGATAATTTATTCATTTAAAATCTATTTATTTGCTTATAATACCTACAGTTATGCTATATTCCTCACTAACAATATTAATAAATCATTTACTATTTATTGCATTAACCCCTACTCTTTACCCCACTTCCAGCATATTAATTTTGGATCTGTAACTGTAGAATAGCACCTGATTATTACCACCTCTACTATTAATTTCTTCCATTTGGTTGACATCAATTGAACAGAATTATACTGCTGAATTGTGAATTAATGAAAAGTTACTAGCCCAATATTCTTGGATGGCTACCTAAAACCTCTAAAATGTATCCTAAATTTCTTTTTATGTTCCTGTAGTGCCCTTGGAGTCTTTCTGCTATCATCTTCCATATTAGTCTCATTTACCTTTCTTGCCCAGCAATTCCAAACTATATAAAAATAATCAGAAAAATCTGTATTTTACTCTGTTTCTATGCTCACCTAATTCTTAATGATTTCTCCTAATTCAGCTCAAGCATTACCTCTTCAAGGCAAATTTCTCCAATTAGTGGTGGTGAATACTCTTTTAAAATCATAAAATAACTCATATTCATATTTATTTAGCACTTACCTCATTTTGAGCTCTTTGATAGACGAAATCATGTTTCATTTACTTCTAATTCTCTGTACTTAGGAAAATACTGGGAATAGTAAAGAGATACATTAAATAAATTACGGAAGGAGTAATTAGTTAATGAACAATGCAACAATGCACTCTTAAATATTAAAAAAAGCAAACAGAAGCAATGAAAGAAAAGACTACTTCATTCTCAAACAATAATGCAAGCAAATATTGTAAAAAATGTAAAGATTAATTAAAATTGACTATATAAATAATTATATTCAATATTTTGGAGAACTTTAATTTTTTTAATTGGGAAAGTTTTTGTTTAAGAAGCAGAAACAATAGAACAGCTCATTTTATACACATGTTAATTAAGATATTACAGACAATTAGCAAGATGAAAAAGTAGCTGATATAACTAAGGGCATCTAATTCAACATATGAATAAGGTAAATATTCCCAAAAGTATAAATATAATGGATCATGAAATGGCCTGATTAGGCTGAGTAAATGCTATAATCTTGACCTACCACTGAACTTTTAGTGCTAGTCAACAGAGTCTTAATTATCAGTATAAATACTTCTAAAATTATGCAGAGTTAATTGCTATTTTAATAAGTATTTTCAGACTAACAGGTCATTGCAACCATTTTGGATGATTAGCTTAAGGAAATAACACCTTTGAGAATAGCAACACAGTGAGTTTTGAATAGATACATATAAATGTATTCAAGAAATAGGTTCTTATGATATTTTTCTTGGTTGTTAAACTCATTTTAAATAAAAAATAACTGTGGTTACACTACTACCGTTTAAGATAAGTGTTTATTAATCAGTTAGACTTCTTTTGGTACTGCTTATGACAAATAAGCCTGGTCTACATTTTTACCCAAAGTATCATTTTCAGAAAGTCCTACGATTTCAAGAAGGAAATGTCATCAAGTTTGTTTGTTTTCCATGATGCTATCAAAGTGCTTATAGGTAATCAGCTGTAGTTGGAACTATATATGTGATACATTCTACAACAGACGAGTCCATTTCAAAAATACTTTATAGAAAATTTTGTAAAAGCTCTTTCTCATTTATTTGAATGTCAATATGGAACTTCCACTCTTGAAGAAAAAATAGACTTCGTAAATATTATTAGTGCTTTGTCCTTTCCTTGATTATTTTCCGTGACAGAAAGTATGATTTGCTAGCATAGTAACTCATGCCTGCATTCCTAGCACTCAAGGAGGTGAAGGCAGGATTGGTTGGTTGAGCTTGGGACTTTGAGACTAGCCTGAGCAAGAGCAAGACCCTATCTCTACTGGAAAAAAAAAAAAAATATATATATATATATATATATTAGTATTAGCTTGTAGGCATCTGTAGTCTCAACTACTCGAGACATTGAAGCAAGAAGATCATGGGAGGCTAAGAGTATGAGATTGCGCTGAGCTATGATGATATCATGGACTCAACACGAGTTCAAGAAAGTGAGACTCAGTCTCAAAACAAACAAAAAAGTATAATTTCATGTCAATCTTTCTAAATTTATCTTGCCTTTTTTTTTTGTTTAATTTTAGGTTAATGTGATGCTACCAACAACTAGGTTATAATATTTGCATTTGTTAGGTAAAGCCCTTTTTTGTATTCTTGTCCAGCCCAAGAGATGGTCCATATACCCTTACATTGTGCCATTTAAGTGGGATCACACCAGTCCCCTCCCATCTGCCCATTTCTTCCCTCCCTCATTCCCCTACCCTCTACTTGAATTAAATTGACATTTTCGCTTATGTGGTTGTGTATTAGATGATATATTAGCTTCATATTTTTATTGAATACACTGGATATATACTTTTCCAATTTATAACACTTTACTGAGAAGAGTGTGTTTGAACTCCATCCAGGTTAATACAAAAGATGTGAAGTGTCCATGTTTTTTATGGTTGAATAGTATTCCATGGTATACATATACATATACCATAGGTTGTTTTTTTTTTTTTATATTGGAATTTTTTTATACCACAGTTTGTTAATCCATTCCTGGGTTGATTAGAATTTAGGTTGCTTAAATGATTATAAATTGAGCTGCAATAAACAATCTAGTGCAAATATACTTATGATAAAATGAATTTTTTTCTTCTAGGTAGATACCTAATAGTGGGATTGTAGGATCAAATATGACGTCTAATTTGAATTTTTTGAAGACTCTCCATACTTCTTTTCAAAGAGGCTGTATTAGTTTGCAGTCCCACCAACAGTGTAAAAGTGTTCCCCTCTCTCCACATCTATGTCAGCATCTGCAACTTTGGGACATTGTGATGTGCACTATTCTCTTGAGGGTTAGGTGATATCTTAGAGTGGTTGTGATTTACATTTCTCTGATGATTAGGGATGATGAACATTTTTTTCATATGTTTGTTATCCATTTGTCTTTCTTCATAAGAGAAGGCTCTGTTCATCTCTCTTGTCCAGGGATAAATTAAATTGTTTGGATTTTTTTGTTGATTAATTTGATTTCTCTGTAGACTCTTGTTATCAAGCCTTTTTCAGATATATAACATGCAAACATCTTTTCCTATTCTGCAGGTTGTCTATTTGCTTTAATTATTGTGTCCTTAGCTATGCATAAGCATTTCAGCTCAATTAAGTCCTGTTTGTTAATTTTTGTTGTTTTTGGTGATTGCCCCTGAAGTCTTCTTAATGAAATCTTTCCCCAGACAGATATCACTGGGATATTACTTCTAGAATTTTTATCATTTTATGTCTTAGATTTAAATCTTTTATCCATGGAGTCAAGTTTTGTAAGTGGTGAAAAGTGCAGGTCCAGTTTCAGTCTATTACATGTGGTTATCTAGTTCTCCAGCACCATTTGTTGAATAGGGATTCTTTTCCCCAGTGTATTCATTTGTTTGCTTTATCAAAGATCAGATGGCTGTAAGAGAGACTGGCTTCACCTCTTGCTTTGCTATTCAGTTCCATATGTGTATTATCTCTATTTTTGTCCCAATACTATGCTGTTTTAATCACTGTGGACTTGTAATATAACCTAAAGTCTGATAGACGGATGACTCCATTTTGTCTTTATTACTAAAAATTGCCTTTGCTATCCAGGTTGTTTTTTGATTCCATACAGAATTAACAGCTATTTTTTTTTTCCAGTTCTTCAAAGTATGGTTTTAGTATTTTAATGGGGATTGCATTGAATCTGTAGATTACTTTGGATAGAATAGACATTTTGCAATGTTTATTCTTCCCGGACAAGAGCATGGTATGTTCTTCCCTTTGTTAGTGTCTTCTGGTATTTATTTTCTTAAGGTTTTATAATTCTCCTTCTAGAGCTCCTTTTGTTAGGTGTATCCCTATGTATTTATTTTCTCTCTCTTTCTTTCTTTCCTTCCTTACTTCCTTCCATCCTTTCTTTCTTTCTTATTTTTTTTTGAAGCTACTGTGAAGAGAATTGCGTCCTTGATTAGCTTCTTGACTTGGCTGTTATTGGTGTATATAGGGGTGACTGATTTGTAGAATTTGATTTTCTACCCTGAGACAATACTGTATTTCTTGATTACCTGCAGAAATCTAGTTGTTAAGTCTCTGGGTTTCTATGTATAAAATTATATCATCAGCAAAGAGCAAGAGTTTGCCCTCCTCTGCCCCTATTTGGATGTTCTTTATATCTTTCTCTTCCCTGATTGCATTAGCTAGAACTTCCAACACTATGTTGAATACTAGTGGTAATAGTGGACATCCTTACCTTCTTCCTGTTTTAGGTGGAAATAATTTCAGTTCTACTCTATTCAGTATTATATTGGCTGTGGGTTTGTCATAGATGGTGTCTATCAGTTTAAGAAGTGTGCCACATATGCCTATTTCCTTAAGCATTCTCGTTAGGAAAGGATGTTGAATTTTGTCAAATGGTTTTTCTGTATCTATTGAGAAGATCATACAGTCTCTTCTTTGTTTTTCTTCGATTGATATGGTGAATTACATTTATGGATTTTCATATGTTAAACCAGCCTTGCATCCTGAGGATGAAGCCTACTTCATCATGATGTATAATTTTTTAGTGTGTAGCTGGAATCTATTAGCTAAGATTTTGCTGAGTATTTTTACATTAATATTTATTAGAGAAATTGGTCTCTTCCTTCCTTCCTTCCTTCCTTTCTTTCTCTCTCTCCTCTTTCTTTCTTTTCTTTTCTTTTCTTTTCTTTATTTTTGTTTGGTCCCTTCCTGGTATTGGTATCAGGATAACTTTTGATCCATAGAAACTATTGGGGAAGGTTCCTTCCTTCTCAATGTTTTAAAATAAGTTCTATAGTACAGGTACAATCTCTTCTTCTTTGAAAGTGTGATAGAACTCTGATGGGAAGCCATCTGGTCCTGGGCTTTTTTTATTGTTGTTGGAGGCTTTTTTACTGTTTCTGCCATCACAGTGCTTTCTATCAGTCTATTCAAGACATATGTTTCTCCCTGGTTAAGTTTAGATAAGTTTAGAAAGCTGATATGATTTCAAGTGTTAGTCCATGTCCTCCTCATTGTCAAATTTCTGGGCACAGAGTTTTTCATGGCATTTAGAAATAATGTCTTGTATCTCTGTGGTATCAGTTGTTATTTCTCTTTATTCATTTCTGATTGAGGTTATTAGAGATTTTACTTTTCTCTTTCTATTTAATTGGCCAAAGTTTTATTGATTTTATTTATCTTTTTGAAGAATCACCTTTTCTGTCATTAATATTCTGAATGATACTTTTATTTTCAATTTTGTTCATTTCTGATTTAATTTTTAGTTATTTCTTTTCTTCTGCCAGGTTTGGTATTGGATTGTTCTTTCTTTTCCATAATATGATTCATTAGGTCGATGATGTGCTCAGTTTTTTTTTTTGTTTGTTTTTGTATGTAGGCCTCTAATGTGGTAAATTTCTGTTTTGCAATATCAGAAGGTTTTTGTAGCTTGTGGCTTCATTGTTGTTATGTTCCAGGAATTTAATAATTTCCTCTTGATCTCTTTTTTGACACAACTCTTATTAGCATATGGTTGTTTAACTTCCATACTTTTGTGTGGGGATGAAAATTTTTGTTGGAGTTTAGTTCCACCTTTATTGCTTTGTGGTCCGAGAACATACGAGGTACAATTTCAATTCTTTAATTTTGTTGAAGTTTGATTAGTGTCCTAGGATGTGATCTATTTTGGAGTATGTTCTATGAGCTGATGAGAAGAATATATTGGGATGGTGTGTCCTGTATATGCCATCTTTAAGTTCTTTGTATCTTTATTTTCTGTGTTGAATACCTGTCCAGTTCTGTCAGAAGGGTGGTAAAGTCCCCAGCTATTATGGAGTTGTAAGATTTATTATTGCTTAGACCAATCAAGGGTCATTTCATAAATCTGGGAGAATGCAAATTGGGTTCATAAATAATCAGAATTGAAATGTCCTTGTGCTCTTAGGCCAGGTGCAGTGGCTCATGCCTGTAATTCAAGTACTCTGGGAGGGTGAAGTGGGTGAATTGGTTGAGTTCAGGAGTTCTAGACTAGACTGAGCAATAGCAAAAGACGATCTCTAGAAATAACCAGGTGTTGTGGTAAATGGCTATAGGGCTAACTATTTGAGAGGCTGAGGCAAAAGCATAACTTGAGCCCAAGAATTTGAGATTGCTATGAGCTATGACATCATGGCACTCTACCTAGGATCACAAAGTGATTCTATGTCTATCTATCTATCTATCTATCTATCTATCTATCTATCTATATATATATATATATATATATATCCCTTCTTGTTTTAGTCCCTTTACCAGTATGAAGTGACTGTCTTTGAATTTTTTAACTTTAGTTAAGTTCCCTTGCATCTGAAAATAAGATTGTGACCCCTCCTTTCTTTTGATTTCTATTTTGCCTGAAATATTGTTCTTCATCCCTTCACCAGGAGTCTTGTTTTGTATTTCAATGTTAGATGTGTTTACTGGAGACAGCATGTAGGTGCCTTTTTTTTTTTTTTAAATCCAGGTAGGCAGCCTGTGAGTCTTCAGGGGGGGAATTCAAGACATTTACATTACTTAGAGAATTGATAAGTGTTATGGAGTTCTACTCATCTTATTTTGTGAAAGTCTATTGCTTATTTTTATCCTTTACACCACTGTGGAAGCTTTGTTTTGTCCTTTATTTTCTTGGTGTTTGCTGATGGTCCATTTTGATGGTCAATGTGGAGAATAGGTCTAAATATTTCCTTTAGTGCTGGTCTTTTTGTGGCAAATCTCTTTAATGTTTGCATGTAAGTAACAATTTTATTTTTTCATCAGTTTTGAAGCTTAGTTTAGCAGTATACAGAATTCTTGGCTGAAAATTGTTGTGTTTAAGAAGTCAAAGATAGGGTGGCACCTGTGGCTCAAGGAGTAGAGTGCCAGCCCCACATACCAGGGGTGGAGGGTTCAAGCCCAACCCTTGCCCCCCCCAAAAAAAAAACCGCAAAAAAGAAAAAAAAGAAAAAAAAAAGAAGTCAAAGATAGATGACCATTCCTTTCTGGCTTGGAAAGTTTCAGATGAAAACTCCACTGTCACCCTAATGGATCTGACCCTGGAGGTCAATTGACATTTATCCCTGGCTGCTTGCAGAATTTTCTCTTTCATATTGACTTTGGATAAGTTCATTACAATGTGTCTTAGAGAAGCTCTATTTGTGTTTGAGTTTGAGTTGACCTGGTGTTTGATGTTCCTCTAAAAGGAGTGTGTCAGAATCTTTAGTGATACTTGGGAATTTTCATTTATGATATCCTCCAGTAAGGCTTCCATTCATTTGGGATGTTATTCTTTCCCTTGAGGAATACCTATAATTCTTATGTTTGAACACTTTGTGAAGTCCAATAGTTCTTATGTTCTGCTTTCTATCTCTTCCTTTATGTCTCTTAAACTGCCCAGGTTTGCTCAAAAGAATTATCCTCTTGCTCTGAGATTGTTTCTTCTCCTTGCTCTAATCTGTTATTGATACTTTCTACTGCATCTTTAAGTTTCCTGATTGACTTCTTCAATCCCTTAAGTTCTGCCATATCTTTCTAGATTCTTTATATGTTTCATTTATTTTTGGTTCTTCTTTTGGATTCCCTTTAGATCATTTCCACTTTCTTGTCAATTCACTTCATTTTGTGGTCATTTGTTAAAGCAGCACTAGGAAACTAATATGGTAACTATGTACACAAATTTCATAAAATAAGGAAAATACAATATAAAAATATAGTACAAGGAAATTAACTATGGATAATTAAGACTAACATTGCTGGCTCAGCGCCTGTGGCTCAATTGGCTAAGGCACCAGCCACGTACACCTAAGGTGGCGGGTTCAAATCCCCAGCCTGGGTCCGCCAAACAACAATGATGGCTGCAACCAAAAAATGGCCGGGCGTTGTGGCAGACGCCTGTGGTCCCAGCTACTTGGGAGGCGGAGGCAGGAGACTTGCTTGAGCCCCGGAGTTGGAGGTTGCTATGAGCTGTGGTGCCATGGCACTCTACCCAGGGGGATAGCTTGAGGCTCCGTCTAAAAAAAAAAAAAAAAAGACTAACATTGCTCATAAATGCATTCCATTTATATATATATATATAATTATTTACCTACTGCCTATTAAAATGTAATATTCACTGAGAGATTTCAGCTTTAAAATAAATAAAATACAACATACA
>CAUYQV010124583.1:0-15142 GCA_963574575.1 Galagoides demidoff
GTGGTCCCAGCTACTTGGGAGGCAGAGGCAGGAGACTCGCTTGAGCCCAGGAGTTGGAGGTTGCTATGAGCTGTGATGCCATGGCACTCTACCCAGGGGGATAGCTTGAGGCTCCGTCTCAAAAAAAAAAAAAAAAAAAGGAGCAAGGAAAGAACAGGGAAAAAGAAAAGTGCCTGCTGGTGAGGACAGAGAGGAGGGGAGGTTTTTAGAGAGCATGGTTTCCTTCATGAGAAGACTTACTAGGACTGCATAGACCACAGTGAATGCAACTCTTGCTTAGCAAAGTGATAGTATCAGCCTTTTGGATTCTTTGTGGCAAATTTAAAAATCACAGGTTGTCTTCCTACTCTTGGAGTATTTTCCAGCCACCAACTTGCCTCTGCACCTTTGGCTCAAAGAGTCAGAATTCTTTTCAATGTGAGTTAGCTTCCCCCACCAAAGAAAACCTCATCAGAGGAGATTCTGATGCTAGAATCACTTTCACTAATTCTAAGACTCAATAGAGATGGCTTTTGATTATTAGCACATTTTCTTTTGAAAGAAGATTTTTTTTTACGTGTCATTAACCCCTTTAGCTGTCTACTGAAGCCTGTGGACCTCATAACACAGGCTGTGTCATAAACACATAGATCACGTATACATTAATGCATTTATGGGGTACAATGTGCTGATTTTAAATACAATTTGGAATGCTTACATCAAATGTGTAATATAGCCTAATATAGCCCTTAATATAGCCTTCACCTCATTTACTTCATTATTGTGTTAAGACATTTATACTCTATACTTAATAGAATTGACATGCACTCTTGTAATATGAACCACAGGAATGGTCCCACCGTTTACCCTCCTTCCATCAAATCTCCTCCCTCCCCTCCCATCCCATTTTAATTATCAGCAGGACACTCTTTAATAGGAAAGTGGATAAATTATTTTCAATAATTTCAAAAATTTCACTAGGAGAGTAGAAAGTTTTACCATGGGGATGTTATTGGTTTCACCCTTTAGGAAGCCACACAAGTCTGTAAATTCTTTGCTTCTTAATTTTTAGCACTAAGAGTAGATAGTTCCTCAAAGTATAATAAGCCTAAGGATGGTTAGTTTAAGAAACAAAAATAAGGCAATGACTGATGTAAAACTTTTTTTTTCAAAAAGACTAATAAAAATTTTAGAAAGTCCATACCCAGACCATCAGGCAGATGGTGCCCACGTTCTTGCTCACGTCCAGCCCAGGGCCACCCCCCTGTATGAAGATTCTTTGTTTAGCCAGGGACATGCATCCCTCTGTCCTCTGGAAGGCTGAGGAGAAACTCATTCTTCCTGTTCCACTTTCTTGTCCCGGCCTTCTTAGGTCTAGAAATCTGTCTTATTGGCATTCAGAATTTGGGGATTTAAGATGTCAACTGACCTGGAAACAAATACATTAAAAACACACACACCCACACAAAAAAACAAATGTCACTTCCCTTGGTGTTTCTCCTTGCCATTTGGGAGGGGAGGAAGTTATTAACCTGGGGTGCTGGGCCCCTCAAAGCGGTCTGTGGGTAGAACTGTATTTCAATATAATTTGGGCATTTTTTTCGTACTCCTAAATATTTTTATATTCAGTAAAAACTTTCTAAAGAAGAGGTCCACAAGCTTCAGCAGACAGCTAAAGGGGTTAATGGCATAAGAGAGATGAAAACCCCCTCTGGATCAGGTATTTTTTTCTTGAGCAGGGGCCATCCACGTGTCCGGCTGTATTATGTAGTTCAGGGGTCCTCAAACTTTTTAAACAGGGGGCTAGTTCACTGTCCCTCAGACCATTGGAGGGCCGGATTGTGGGCCCCTGGACGAGTTGGCTGCTAAGCAGGACAGGCAGCGGTGGCAAAAGCACCCTGTGGGCCGCATGTGGCCTGTGGGCCATAGTTTGAGGATGCCTGATGTAGTTCCTAACCTGTATCCCAGTGCTGGGTCTGTTTTGGGCCCCCCAAAAATGTCAACACAACATTACTTTTGAGAGTTTAAAAATTAAAATCTTAGGGAAACTTCTATTTCAAAGATTTGGACACCGAATACAACTGCCACTAACATAAGTTTATGCAGATGGAGTCCTCTGGGTGGTTCCCACAGGACGCAGTGGTGCGTGTCTCTGCCTAAACGAATCTGTATTTGCCACCTCTCTGGCACAGTGGTTCTTAAAGTGTGATCCACAGACCCCTGGAGGACTCTGAGACCCTCTTGAGGGTTCACAAGATCAAAATGATTTTCAAAATACTAAAGTGTCCCTTGTCCTTCTGACAGTGCTCTTACATGCACTGATGTTACAGAGGTTTAATAGCAGATGTCTGGCTGATTACTGTGAATCCAAACAGTGGGCCGAACTGCACTGGAAGTCATGGGACTCTTCACCACCATGCTCACACCAATAAAGAGATGTCAGTGAATCTTAAGAATGTTCTTGATGGAGCAGTAAAAATTATTACCCTAACTCTTGAGTACACTTTTGTAATATTCCGTGAAGAGATACAGGAAGTGTGCATAGCGCACCTCTGTGACCAACCTTTGGGCAGTGTGGGTGAGTCTAAGGACTCCCTTCTTGGAGTAATAAATGTATAAAACACAGAGCTTTACAAAGGGAACTAAATATATTGAATTATTTATCAAAATTCGAAAAAGCAAGCCAGTGGAGGTGACTTGAGTCTATAAGTCCAAAATCGTTGCTTGAGCCCAGGAGTTTAGGACCAGCCTGGGCAACACAGCAAGACCCTGTCTCTAAAATACACACACACACACACACACACACACACGATAAGAAATATGTGTGCTTGTTTAATGTATTAAGTAATAAGCTTTCTCAGTGGCTCTAATATCTACCATAACATCAATCCAACAATTATGTTAGTGGGAATGATTATTTTTGAGACACCTCCTGCAATAGTAATTGATATAAAATAGTGATGAATTCTGTTGGTGACATTTAGGTTCTGTTCATACCCCTGGAGTTTGCTGCCTGCATTCAAAAACGAAGAAAATGCTAAATTGGTGAAACTTTGATGCACATTTTCCTCTACTGGACTTCAGAGACCTCCTGGAATTTACCCCTGAACCTTCTGGGGGGACCCGTGGGGCCCCACAGTAGGAGCACCTGCCTCAGAACAATCTTTCGATTTCTGACATAGGAGTAACCACAGTCACTCCGTGTCCACGTACCCTGCTGCTTTATTTTTCATCTCAGCTTTTTGTCCTCACCTGACATTGTACATCATTTGTCTGTTTGCTGGTTCACTGTTTCTTCGCACTAGGATGTCTGCCCGAGAGGAGGGGCCTGGTCAGCCTGGAGGAGACACTCAGCCAATGTCTCCTGAGTGAAGGAACAGACGGGCTCAGCTTCCAAACCCTACTGTGTCCACACGTCAGCTTCTACTTGTAGTTCATGATCATCATAAAGCATCACTGTGCTCTTCACCATTCAAGCGTCTTCTGAACATTGCAGTTTGCAGCTAGTCTCATTCTATAGTCTCACTTGTTTTAGGAAGAAGTTGGTGCTTTGAAAGAACTTCTCAATCAATTCATAAAAGCATCCTAGAAGGGTCCCCAGAAGGACTGTCGGTGTCTGCCATTGTTTCCTACTGGCTTCCACAGAGAAAAGGCGAATGACTGAAACACAAGCCAGAATTTTCAGCAAAATCCCTGAAATAAAGCTTTTGTGGGCTAAGATGGAAAATATGAATCCTGAGAGCCTGAATATCTGGGATTGTCATCTTATCCATGAAAACAGCCTGATGTCACGTGAAAGAGGTCGAACAGCTAAATGGAAAACTACCACCCAGTTAATTTGCCTCTGAATTTTTCCTTTGGCTTCTTAATCTCAATACATTGATTTGCTTAACTGTTTGGGTTAAAAAGAGCGAGCGAGCTTGTTGGCATCAAATCTTAGTCTATCGTCTCAAATAATTTCATGTTTACTATATAAAATATAGTTAGGCAAAAAGAAGACAATAAAAAGTAATCATAAGTCCCTCATACAGAATAAGTATTTTTAAATAAAGAATATAAAAATATAGGACATATAAAAACCTGTCCGTGTGGAGCCCATTTTAGTATTTTTTTATATGAACACCTATTTTTCTTACAGCAGGTTGTCTTGTCTGTACTGCCACACTCCAAATAAAATATTGAAAGGAAAAAGGAAGCAAAAGTCTTTGAATGTTTTCATTCCATAGACTTGATTTTTTTATGCTTAAGTATGAGATTTCACCCCAAAGAGGCCAATGTGTCTATGTGTCTTTAGTTAGATTTTCAATGCCTTAGACATTTTCCTTCTAAATTACAAATGAGAAGGGATGGAATTAAAGTAAAACTCATTTGATTACCAAAAAAAAAAAAAAAAAAACTCAGGAAATTTTGCTATTTACCATATGAATGACAATTTCTTATTAACTCTTTTATTTGAGGAAAGAGCATCAAGTTTCAAAAGTGACAGAGAAGACAGTTTCTTCAGCCTCTTAAATGAGAATGGGCAATGGCATTCGCTTGGCTTTGGTTTCTTGGTTTTACGTGCCCCTTCTTAGGAGACTGAAGGTGGTTGCCTTAATTTAACTCACAGGTGTCTGTTCACCAAGAAGGTCAAAGACACAGTTAGAGACCTGTTAGCTCCTTTTGCGTGTATACAGTAACAAAAAAGGTATGTCCATCAATGTAACCCAAGTGGTTTTCGGTTTATCTGAACAAGGATAAAGACCAATCACTTTTGTGTTCCCTTTTTTAATTTAACACCTTAGCCTTCTTTTAAGTCAATTTGTAACTGTTAGGAACATACTAGCAGTTTGCAAAAAGTAACACAAATTGAGGACTTGGATTTCTTCTGGGGCTTGCCCACCTCCTTCAACAAGGAAGGCTCTGCAATTTCTCGCCTCTTCATAATTCACGCTCAGTTCTCTCCTCCTTCCACCATTGTAATTCCTTTTGAAAATGTTCAGCTTTTTAACCTGAGTGTTTATTTGGAGAGGTGCTTATTTAAGTCACAGAATTCTACCTTCACGAAGTTTTCATAAGGCCAGAAATAGCTTCCTCAGAGGTCCAGAGGCCGCAAATGATAACAAAAACACGCTGAATTACATGATGAATTATAGGCTTCCTGTCTTTTCAAAGCCTTTGAAACTCTATTATCCCATTTTTATTGGCTGATGGAAGACTGATGAGGTTCCCACATTTCCGGGCGGGGCGGGGCGTTTCCAGAAGGAGCAGATGTGGAGTGGGAAGCTCATTGCTCTGCTCATGTGTTGGGTTGTGGCTGGGAGGGAGAGACACACCCTGAGCTGCTAGCCAGGTGGGCCAGTAACTTATTCTATCAGGAAAAAGGACGCAAAAGAGAAAGGAAAAATTTCATCCTTGGGAACAGGGGGACATGTCCTCTGAAAAGCGGATTAGGGAATGGAAAGAGGCCAAGAGGAAATGGTGAAGTGGAGTGGACAGGGGTGTGGCGGGGGGACAAGTAAGGAGAAGCGGACAGTATTACCTGTCGTAGGTCCCTAGAGTGTGTAGGTGTCTGCAACCTTGGTTCAGAGACCAGGGAACCACCCCAATCTGGCTTCCTGCTTGTCTTTCAGGGAACACCATATACCAAGGTGGCTGTGACAGTGGTGTTGCTACTGCTGTTTTCTAAATTAATAGAATAAACCAGAGAATGGGCCTATGATGCGGGTTGTGTCTGGCTGTCCCAGGTCAGGCTTGCTTCTTCCTCCTCACGCTTCCTCTGGGCCCCCTTCACCGCCTTCAGTCCCTCCTCTATCTAGTCCTTCAGCCCTCCCTGCCTGGCCACCTTCTACCCATCCTGCAAGACTCAGCTCAGGTGCCACTTCTTCCAGGAAGCCTCACAGATGCAAACTCCCCACCCCTCCACCGATGCTCCGGGGTGATGCCCTCATGTTCTAACCCCGTTTATGTGTCCGACTCTTCCCCTTTGACGGAATGCTGAGAGCAGGGTCTGCGTCTGGTTTCTGCAGCCCTGGCCCCCACCCCTGAGCTTGGCACAGAGTAGTGCCCAGCACTGTTTGGCGGAATGCGTATGTGTTTGATGAATGAATGCACGTGATGAACAAGATTGAGAGGTTTGAATCGGCAAGAGATGAAACAACGTCAGCTCCCCGGCTACAGCAATTCATATTCTACTCGCTGATGTTTCCCAAATGCTGTTTGTTTCCTGTCACAGAGCAGGCACTCAGAAAGGACTTCTAAAATAGATTAAGGAGGAAGAAACATTTTGGAAGTAGTGTAGAAATGGTGTTTTACAGATTCTTTTGCCAGGTCAGGATTTGAATGAGCTTTTCTGGAGGGCAAGCGTTGCTCTCATGAGAGAGCTGCTGTGCCATCTGGATCAGGCTTTGGGGCACCAACAAATACTTCTGCAGCTCGGTGACATGCAATAGCATAATACACAGATTACACAGTTTGAGGTGACCGTAAGACCCAAGTCTTCTGATGTCTCAGGGTCACTCAGGGCACAGAGCTTTGAACAGTGGCCGCAGCCCCCTGAGCAGCTTTCCGACCCCCTAACCCTTCCTGGGCTCTGCAGCGCTGAGGCACCGAGACGCAGGGGGGGCTCTGAGCACGTCCGGGCAGTGTGCATATTTCATTCTCTAGGCTGAAGAGTGCAGAGCTGGGAGGATAAGCAATTTCCCAATAAACCGTGAGTGGCCAGGGAGGCAGGTAATTAATTGTGTTTCCCAGCGTGTGGGTGGGAGTAGGCGGGAGCATATCAACCATGTCACTGGGCTGTAATGGATGTCACAGTTCTCCTCAAAGGTCATCTTGAGGTTGAAACACATTTGCCAGATTTAGTGTCTACCTTTACAAATGCAAGACTCAGGCACAGACACAACTGTATCCAGCACAGCCTTTTATATTATTTCATACATATTACCTATCGGTAACCAACAGGGTGAGGACACCTGTCAGCATCACCTTGGAATATTTATGGAGCAGTGTGGTGTCCAGGAGTCTGGGAATACATGATGTGTAAGACAAGTGCTCCCCCTCTCCTTGAGAACTTTCTACCCGGGTGGGGAGACAGACACAGTGATGATGATGGCAGTGTAAGGAAGGGCGGAACTCAGGGCACAACAGCCTCTGCTACGGGGATTCAGAGGATGGGAGGGGTGGTGGTTTAAGAAATGTTTGCATCAGAAATGCATCAAGGAATCATAAAGACAATCTCATGTAGAATAACGGCTTGGAAGGCTGGCTCTGGAGTCAGATGACCACGGTCCAAATCTTTGGTATGCAGGTGGATGTATAAGAACCACCTTTTCGGAAACCAACAACAAATACAGGCCTGATTTGTAGCATATGCAGACTTCTATGGCATAAATACTCCTATCATGGCCAAACTCAAGCCACCATCTTGATGTCAACTGACTAGCACAATTCCTACAAATTTAAAAATTGGTTCAGAGAAGGAGCTCATTTGGGAGAACATTAGATTGAAGATCTAAAAATTGGCTGAGCCAGCTCTAGCACACCACTGGCTGAAATCCAGGCTCTGCTATTTACTAGTTGTGTGAACTTATGCAAATTGGTTAACCTCTATAATCCTTGGCAAGCCATCTACCAAGTGGATATAATAATACCTACCTTAGGGGGGCGCTATGAAAACGAGACAATACATGTGTGGCAGCCATGCATCCCTTCTGCTGCAGGGAGAGCAAGTGGCTGATGATCCCAACTGCTTCATTTTGATTTTATCACTGCATTTGTGCCACGGCTGTGCTCCCCATGGGGTGATTGATATCAGGCGGTGACTGAGTCTGGCAGGGAGCCTAAGGCAGGCCCATCCCTGCAAAACGTGCACTTCTCTGGTGAGTGGCTTTGGTGGACGACTCTTCACTGGCCTGAAGCTTTCTTAGGACTGCACTGTAGTCTTTGCTTATAACTACCCAACATCCTTACCCTCTGTTCTTCACAAGAATCAGCCCCCAGTGGGTCTGAAGCCTCTTCCCACCTCCTTTTCCACTGACAGGCATTTCCCCCAATAAATCTCTTGCACACCCAAACTCATCTTGGCATTTGTTTCTTGAAGGACCCTGGCATATAATCACTTTGGATGTATACACTTTGGATGTATACATATTGCAAGCACTCAGTAAGTATTTATTTAAGAGTGATGTGGGGTCCCCAAGCCCCTTAGTTCTTAGGGACTACCTCTTCCTCTGACAGGTGACTGTGAGACAGACCACCGATGACGTTCCACCCAGGTGTGACCCTGCATGTCCCAATGTGGACCAGACTTCCCCACCATCATTTTCCTTTCTAGCCTGCCACTTGCATCCCTCTTGTTTCTACCCCATCACTAAATGGAAATTATTCTTGCCAAGGTCACTCGCTCTGCTCGTGCTGTAAATCCAATGGTGACATTTTTTACTCTTATTTTATGTCCTTGGAAGTTTCTGACAATAATGAACAGCCCCCTCTTCTCAAAACTTTTTTTGTCTGATTCTCTGACGTCACATTTCTGTATTTTCTTCTTCTTGGGCCTCTTGCTCACTTCCCTTTGTTTCCAGCTCCTAAAAAAGTGGGAGTTCCTTTTATCCTCATCCTTAATATACTCCACAGCTTTAGTAAGTGATTACTAAGCACTAACTTTCCTGCAAACACGATCTCAACCTTCATGGAACAGACCTTTTAGTAGATTAGTCGTCCTCTCTTCGCACACTGATAATTTCCAATTCCATGTAGCCAGCCCACTCTTCTGCCTCCACTCACAGGTACTTCAGGCACCTGAGCCTTGGCGTATCCAGAGCAGAAGTTCTGATCCCTGCCTCTCTGTCCCTTCATTCCCTCCCCTCAGCAGTAACCCAGCAAAGCACTCCAGCCAGAATCCTGGCGTCATCCTCAACCTCTTCCTCCTTTCCATCTAATCACTCATAGAGGAGTGGTTGATTTACCCCCTAGGTATGTCTTAATCTATCCATTCCTCTTGGCCTCCTGTGCCGTGACAATCCCATTCCAAACTAAAATAATTTACATTGCTCCACTCCAAATAAGATTTATTGATTGACTGATTGAGACAGAGTCTCACTTTGTCATGCCTGGTACAGCACCGTGGCATCATAGCTCACAGCAACCTCAAACTCTTGGGCTCAAGTGATTCTCTTGCCTCAGCCTCCCGACTGCTGGGACTACAGGTGCCTGCCACAACGCCTGGCTATTTTTAGAGATGAGGTCTCGCTTTTCCTTGGGCTGTTCTCTTGAAACAATCCATCTGCCTCAGCCTCCCAGGATTATAGGCATGAGCCACTGTGCCCGGCTTTTCCAAGTAAGATTTAAAATGCAAGTCCTCTCACATCATCCTCACTCCCCAACTCCAATTCATTGTCTAAGACTTTACTGTTTTTAGCATAAGGCCTCAGATATTTAGGTTATCTTTTTAAGGCTATTGATTGAGCCCCTGCCCACTTCTCCAGCTTCACACACAGAATGATCTCTGCTTTTTAAACCTCATCCTTATCCACGTGAGATTTTTGCAGTGTCTGGGACTCCTGCCTGAGCGCATATCGTTCCCACAGCCTGATGACTTGTTTAATGTCTGTTTTCCCTGATAGATTCTGCATGGTGTGAGGACCAGAACCACATCTGTGTTTTTCATTAGTGCATTCTCAGTATCTGCTACAGGACTGGCTGCAGAGGAGGTGCTGAGCATTTGTTGAAAGAAAGAGTGAAACAGTTGACCATACCAGAATGTAAATAGTCTAAACATTTACGCATGTGGTGTATGTAACCAGATGCAGATGATTACGTTCATGAAAAGATGCTGGTAACAAAATGCGAGGCCTACCGAGTTTATTCACATTAAAGGAAAGAACCTCGCAGGAAGGTTTGACTCCAAACAAACAACACCAATGTGAACAAACAAACACCCTTCAAATTTAGGTCCCTGGCATCAATGTTAGTGTGTACTTTCGTGTGTATGTCTGTGTGTGTGCAATAGTGTGTGTATGTGCGATGGTGACAGGGGTCCACCTGTGGCAATCTGGTCACCATCTTCCCCTTTCCTGGACCAGCACAAGACTGAACAAGCCTGTCTTAGTAAGTAGGTTGGTCAGTAGCAGATTGGAAAGTTCAGGAACCAGGTGTCCCTTGCAAGTTTAATAATTTTGCTTTGGAACTTAACATATACCCTTTCAGACCATCTTGAACTCCACAAATTAGTTTCTGACATTTTATTTCCTAAATCCACTTGTCCTGATAAACACTTAACTTGGCTTGGCCTGTTCAGCCGGCAGCATCGCAAGGGGGCTTAATTCTGCGTGGAGCCCCCAACGCTCCTGTTCCAGCCCTTACTACTCCAACAGTTGAGATGAGAAAACCACTGCCGCTTTTCTGCCTCATAGTGCTGTGACAAATGGGATAGTTTAAGTTTATCCTTTCATCAGTTCCCTGAGACCCGCGTTAAAAGGGTCCTGATGACTATCAGCCTGATGATCAGGCTGTTTCCTCCTGATCATTTTCATTCCTGCCTTGTCCACGGCCTCCAAATTCACCAGCGTTGATCTCCTTTTGACTTCATTCCCACAGACTGATAAAGATATTTAATGGCTCCTTGCCACAGCTTTGTCATCTGCAAAATGGGACTAATAAGGCTATCGTGGAGAGTAGCGCATTTTTGGAAGACTGTAGACTTAATGAGGTGCTCTGAATTTCTTAAAAAGAAAAACCCTTTGAAAACTTGGTGTTAACTTATTGCCCCTTGATGTAAAATCATTTATTTTAACTGAACTTCAAAGTTCTCAATGCTAAATGTAGCTTTGCAAATCAATTACAAATACAGATGGTGCTCTGCAGAAACCTGGCTTTTACTAATAACATTTATAGAGAATTAGATGAGGTATCTTTTATCTAAAACATTAAAATCAACACTGGAAGAACAAGAGAGACCAAAGTAGTTTTAGGTATAGGGTGAAACAAATAATGCCTTACCCCAGCTTAGAAGAGCTTTCCCATGCAAAAAAAAAAAAAATCTTTTTTTTAGACTAATGATTTTATTAGTCTAACATTTTATTTACTTTTAATTGCTTTTAGACAATAATCATGTATCTAAAACCAAGTGCTCATAGAGCTCAAGTTTAAAAGTACCATTTTGGTTAAGGCTGCTAAGCATGACAGATGTATCTCTCTTTGATTTTTATAATAAAATATTAGTTTAAGTAAATTAGTGTAATTTAATGTCATCAGCTATAATAGAGAGATGAACTCTGTGACCCACTGCACCCTGGGAGTGCCTGTAAAATCTGTATGAGCAACAAGCAACTTTTCTGAGGACACCTGGGCATCCCACTATGGTTTGAACGTGTCCTCTGCAAAATTCAGGTATTGCCAATGTGACAGTCATAAGAAGTCACCTTTATAAGGTGATTAGGGCACGAGGCCTCGTCGCTTGTGAACGGGACTAGGTGCCCTTACAAAAGGGCTTGTTGGAAGGTATTCACTCCCTTGCCCTTCTACCTCCCACCACGTGAGGACACAGCATTCTTCCCCTGCAGAGGAACTACCTTGGAAAGACAGAGCAGGTCCCAGCAGACAAACAAACCTGCCAGCCCCCTGAACTTGGACTTCCCACTCTCCATAACTGTGAGAAAATAAATTCCTGTTCTTTGTGTTTCCCAGTCTCAGGTGTTTTGTTATAGCAGCACAAACAGACAAAGACACGTCCCTTTCAAAGACTGGAAACAAGCCCTGCTTAATTGTTGGCAGTGGCTTGGCACCAATAGACATCCCTGCACAGAAAATACAGAGATGGAAACTGATAGGAATGAAAACCTTGAGAAGGATGCACTGACATGATTGTGTATTTTTCAAACTGTGGACCAATCGAATATTCATTTTGTCATTTATTCCATAAATAATCTCCGAACACTAACTACATACTAGACTGTGTGCGTGTGTGTGTTTCGCTGCTGAAGAGACTCCGGGGAATCGGACAGTAAAGCTCCCTGCCCACATCCAGCGTTCTAACACCTTCCTATGTGACCAGCTCCGGGGAGGCCAAAGGACAGATGCAAAACAGTGCAGATGGCACCTGCCTCTCAGCTGCTGCTGCTGAGGCTGGAGAAAGGCCAAGGAAACGAGAGAGTCAAAAAGGACAAGCAGAAGCAGCTGAGTCCACAGCTTCTGAAGCCCATCTGCCCAAGTTTGCACCTTTGTTCCATCCCTTAATGGATGAAGCTTAACTCTGGACAAGTTACTCAACCTCTCTGAGCATCAGGCTTTCATCCCTAAAATAAGATCACGATGACGCCTTCCTCATAAGACCACTGTAAGGACCAAAATAAGCATTTATGTGCTAACAGTACACGGCATGAACTCAAGGGAAGTGACAAGGAGAGCACACGAGCACCCGGGAGTCTAGAAAAGGGAGAGTGAGCCCACAGGTGTGGTCAAGAGAACCTGCAGGTAAGAATTTGGAAGGTGAACGGGATGTGGACGGAGAAAGGAAAGAGAAAAAAGGCCTTTGAGCTTGGTGTAGGATAAGGAAAAGAACAGAGAGGAGTACAAGCTTTTTCTGGAAAGAGGATGTCAAAAGTTCAGTTGGGCACTCTAGGGGGCTGAGGTGGGTGGATCGCTTGAGCTCCAGACCTGGAGACCAGCCTGAGCAAGAGGGAGACCCTGTCTCTACTAAAAATAGAAAAACTAGCTGGACGTGGTGGCAGGCACCTGCAGTCCCAGCTACTTGGGAGGCTGAGGCACGAGGATCGCTTGAGCCCAGGAGTTTGAGGTTGCTGTGAGCTGTGATGCCATTGTATTCCAGGCTGGGGCAAGAGAAGTGAGACTCTGTTTCAAAAAAAAAAAAAAAAAGTTCGGTTGGATTAGCTATTAGCATTTATTTAGGAAAGCAGTAAGTCAAGGCTGGCAGGATAGAGCCTTGAAAGCCAGAGAAAGGCCTTTCAAATTCATATAGGCCACAAAAACAAACAAACAAAAAACAAATTCCTATAGGCAGGAGTCATCAAGCTTCTCCAGCAAGGATTCACATGGCATGATCTGATCTGGTGCTGGGAAAACTGACCTGGCAGCACCGTGCAAGGTGGGAGGAAGGGGGACCCACCCAGAGGCGCTCGGAGGGAAAATGGGAAAGGCTGTGGCGCTGGCAGTGGAGGGAGGGGAGGGGACCTTCCAGACATTCTAAAGGAAAAACGAAAAGGGTTTCAGCACCGACTGGACTGAGTGGATGAAGAACTTTAGAACAAATCGGGATCATGGCATGCAGGTGATGTATGTACATTATTTAAAAGTTTTAAGTAACTTGATCAGATTGAACGAAAATAGACTAGGCACGAAAGCAACAGCTTCAACTCTCAGACAATGGCCAGGAAAGACTGTCCGTGGGACCCTAACAGAGACCGAGGTATTCCTGGGAGGAAGGGAATCTCATAAGGCAGGAGGAGCCAATCTGTGACAGGCAGGATACGGAACCCACCCCTCAAAGCGAGGGGGTTCTCAGGCTTCAACACCTGGGGGAAAAGACACAAGCGATTCTGAAATGAATAATCTAAATGTCATGAGGGGAGCAGCCAGAAATGGGAACGCTGAAGTCTTGGAAACACATTAAAAGTCAGAACAATTCAAGCAGGGAGGTTCATTTCTTTCGCTTCAACTGAGTTTCTGAAAGTAAAGGAAAAACAAGTCATGGCCTGCTGACCACACAGGCCCAGACTGAGCAGGACAGGAAGCGGCTGTCACTTTGAAGTCCTCCCACAGCACTTCCCAAGTCCAAAACTTCAAAGAGAAACGTCATCCAACTGAGTGTCAACATTCCCCGAGGATGTGGGCTGATTTGCTCCTCCATTTGTAGTTAGGCAGATGGACGGGGAACTGCTCAAAATGCAGGGGCCTCATCCAAGATCTCTCACCTGCATAAGGTCAGCTCAGGTGTGCTCAGGGGCACTCCGAGGCCCTGTGGGGTCTTTGCGCAGCAGCCCTCACAGGGAGTCAACGCAGGCTTTACAACCGAAGGCAGGGGGACGAGGTCTCGTGTCAGAGGTGGCCAGATCGAGCCAAAGACGACCCCGACTTGGAACAACACGTTTTTACATTTGCTGTCATAATTAAAAGCAAAGTGAAATGTACCTAACTGGACTTTCAGGGGCCAGTTGTTTCTCATCTTTCCCTGGTAATGCCAAAATGTGGATAATGAATCTATTCTGCGTTTATTACAAGCATTAAATGTGGTCGCTGAGGGACAGACAGCCAGGAAAACCACCCCCATGGGAAAAGAAACCAGATAACATCCGGCCTGGAGACCTCAAGAAAGGACACTGGCATTGAACTTGCTCTGGTGACACTGACGGCTAGAGAAACAGCCACTCTGCAGTTTGTGGCTTATCACAAATAACGTCTAAGTTACAGGTGGGGCGGAGGAGGTGAATGAAATATTCTTTGTTTTTTCTCTAGATCTTTCTATCATTAGATGTTGAGATTTATGCTGTTTATGTTCTCCCTGAAATGGAATCCCCAAAGGTGTGGATCGTAAACATTATACTTCAGTAGAAAAAAAGGAGAAATGACCATATCTGACAATTACCAATGTACTTCTTAATTATCTGACTCCTATAAGAGACCAACTTTTATCATCTTTATGTTTAACATTGTTATAGAGATACAACAAAACAAATGGATAAGATTTCTAAAACTTGGAGAAAAGAAAGAATTATCATTATTATTAGCTGGGGGGTTAATTTTATAAGATAAACTGATAAGTATCTTCTGAAAACTCTAAATGTAGAATATAAATGTCTTAACACAATAACTAAAAAAATGACATGAAGGCTACATTAACCAGTTTGGTGAAAATATTTCAAATTGTATATAAAAACAGCATACTATACCCCACGACAGTATTAATGTACCCAGTTATGATTTAATAACAAAAAAAGAAAACTTTACTGATGAACAGAGAATTCATTCAGTTGGATGAGTTAAAAATAATACATAGAAATTACTAACAGTAATATTAATATGCAACAATAGCCACAATAAATAAAATATCTAGAAATCAACTTAACAAGAACTGTACAAGATCTAAATGAAGCGAACTTTACAACTCTCTTGAGCAGTGGTTCTCAACCTTGCTAATGCTGAGGCCCTTTAATACAGTTCCTGTGGGTCG
>CAUYQV010124588.1:0-13121 GCA_963574575.1 Galagoides demidoff
GTCTTTCAAACCGTATACCACCCAGGCCTCACTGGCTACTATAAAACACTCCTGGTTTGGCTTGGCGCCTGTGGCTCAATCGGCTAAGGCGCCAGCCACGTACACCTAAGATGGCGGGTTCGAATCCCCAGCCCGGGCCCACCAAACAACAATGATGGCTGCAACCAAAAAATGGCCGGGCGTTGTGGTGGGCGCCTGTGGTCCCAGCTACTTGGGAGGCGGAGGCACGAGACTCGCTTGAGCCCAGGAGTTGGAGGTTGCTATGAGCTGTGATGCCATAGCACTCTACCCAGGGGGATAGCTTGAGGCTCAGTCTTAAAAAAAAAAAAAAAAAAAAAAACACTCCTGGTTTACAAGGGACAGCACAGAGGAAATCACTATTGCTGTGATGACTGCTCTATACTGTACATTACTCAGAATATCTACTGCCCTTCCCTGTGAGATGATACCTTGCTGTCCTAGTGATGTCAGACTCGATCCGATCCCTTGCTTATGGGTGTGCATTTCCCTTTTGAGTAGAAGGTTAAGGACCATCACCTGGTTCTACCATGTCCTCTTTTCCATCTGCTGTGAGACCAGCAATAGCCCAGCTGGTGGGCTGCTCCTTCAGCCTGGGTTCTGGAAGGCTGATAGGAGCAGAGCTGCTAGAGACCCCACATGGAAATTTAAGAAGAGCAAGAAATAAACCATTGTTGCAGGCCTCTAAAGGTTCCGAGTTTTGTTACTGTCCCAGAACTTAGGCTAAGCAGAACCAAACACTGACATTTATTCTGTGGGGATCATGCATTTTCTCACATTCTACTACATTATCAAGATATGTGAATAAGGACCTGGAAATGCCCTCTCTGTATCCAAGTTCCTCTCTCCATAACTCAATGGAGCATCAGTAATACAAAAGCCCACTAAGAGTAGGAACAAAGGTATTTCAGCCAAGTCAGGAACTCTATGTGCCCTTCGCCCCACTCTCAAAGCTTTAAGTTTAAAGTAGAAACCAAAGGCCCTCCAGGAAGTAAAAATAGACACACAGTCACAGTGCTGTCTTTTCGGGAAGAGATTATCTTGTGAAAGTTTCATCTGACAAGTCACACAGGCAGACTACAGGGTGAAAACAAGCCCGTTCTGTTTCTGCTCAGGTCCATAATCAGAGCGAGTGCACGCGTCTAACCTGCATTTCCTGAACTGTCATTCTCTAGGTCTCTGCTGTCACATGTGGTGCAGACCCTGCTGCTGTGTTGGTGATTGTAGATAGCATTTAGTATTCACCCTGACACATGGGACACTGCATGAATAAGCAGAGCGGACTCCAGCTGTGCCCTGAGGTAACTCAGCTTAGGACTTAACTACATGGCAAGAGAAAATTTACAAGGATATGAATTTGGGATTTCTTCATAATTACATATTATATAAGATCAATGTAAAAGGAAAATGTATGATCTTAGAATAGGTCTCCTTGACACATGCGTGTACTCTTAAAACTGTACCTGAGAAACTGTACAAAAACAACAAAAATCTCAAGGAACGTCAATGTCATGTCTCTTTCTTCGGGCCATAACTTTGGCTCACAGTAATAAATACAAAGGTAGATCTAAGCCACCGTACGCCACAGTAAGCCATTTCTGATAGGTCTTAGCATCTGCTATTTTTAATGGCTCCTGGGCACCAACTGTGCATCCCAGAGATGTTGAAAGTTTCATTAAATTGAACTGATTAATAAAACATCAAGAACAAGCTTTCAGATTCCAGAGCTCTATTCCAAATTCTCCTGGAGGCCTTGCAGCGGGCTTGCGCGCGGAGCTGACGGGACGGAAGCGGAGGCAAGGTTCCCACGATGGGCTCTCCGGCGGTACCTTGTGGTGGTCCAGAGCCCACCCTGACAACCCAGGCATCACTGCTGCCAAGACAGCCACCCTGAGAGTGTGGCTTTGCTGGCATGGCAGGTATGTGTGCCATCTGGAGCATCTGCCGTGCCCACTGGGAAACACACAGAGGCGCGTCTGAAACCTCTGCCCCCTCGCAAAGATTTCCAGCTGCTTCTAATCTGAGCACTGAGAACTTATTTTAAGAGACAAAGGCTTCTTTAAATCAATATCCATAATTTAGAGACTGGAAGGCTCCGTGTCTAGAATGCCACACATGTTCCTCAGCTGTCCCTGTCCTTAAATCCCCCACTGTGGCAGGTCTACACACAAGGAGAACCGGCTTTCCACACTCAAGAACCACCGTGTCAGAAACAAGGAGGGAAACGGACCCTGAGGGAAACTTGACCAAGTGGCTCTGTCTCTGCTGGATGGCAGGGGTGGCGGGGTCTTGAGTGCGGTTAGCAGAGAACTCCCATCTTGTGAGAGTAGTTTTCACAGCATGTCATCCGGGCCCACTGGAGAGGCCTACTGCTGGCGCTCAAACTGGTAACTATGTCTGAGAGTTCCAGGTGCCAGCAGGACAGGCAGTCCCCAGGTTATGAATGAGATAGGTTCTGTAAGGTTTTCGTTGTTGTTGTTTGGGTTTGGGGGGGGCAGGGGGGAGGAAGAGTCTCACTTTATTGTCTGGGCTAGAGATAGCATCGGTCTAGCTTACAGCAGCCTCAACTCCTGGGTTCAAGCGATCTTCCTTCCTCTGCCTTCTGAGTAGCAGGGACTACAGGCATTTGCCATGACACTCAGCTAATTTTTCTATTTTTATTTTTACTCTTTCTCAGGGTGGTCTCGAACTCCTGAGCTCAAGCAATCCTCCTGCCTCACCTCTCAGAGTGCTAGGATTACACCACCAGGCCCTGTAGGTTTTTTCTTAAGTTGAATTGGTCTGTAAGTTGGAACATGTACATTTACTTATTACCCACGATAGCCCATTTGTACGTGTGAATCTTCTACCAGTTGGATGTTTTTAACACGGGGACTGCCTGTCCTCCCTGTCCTTAACTGGAAAGCGAGCACAGTCTACCAGCACTCGCTTGGTGCTGCTCTGGGCTCCGAGCAGAACCCTGACTTTTCAGCTTCTCTTGCAGTTGGCTGGGGACACGTAACAGAGTTCTGGCCAATAGTCAAGGAGCAGGAGTGTGATGCCCCACACTGACCCTGCCCCATAAACCACTCCTCTGCAGGAGGATACTTAACTCCCTAAGCGGAGAGAAGTGGAAGTCCTAGAAAGGGTGGGGCCATAAGACTGAGACGCCTGTGTTCTGAATCACTCTAGAAAGGACAGAGCCTACGCCACAGCTGAACTATATTTGGCCTGGGATTTGAACAAGTAATAAATATTTATTGTGTTAAGCCTCTGAAGTTTTAGGGTTGTTTGTTACAACAGTTAACCTACTTTAATACCATGATAAATTTGCTTTACTCAACCAGGTGGCTTCAACATGTGAGGCTGAACTGTCTGATATTTGGAAATGTGTGGATAGTTGGCATCAACAAACCTCAGGTGATGGCCTCAACTTTCCACCTTCTCCGGAATGCTCGGGAATTGTGGAGAGTACTCAGTAATGAGTGGCCGATGGAAACCAACTACTACCTTCTTTAAGAAAGGACAGGAGCTCTTTCTTCCAGATGTCATGGTCAGTGCCAGCACCCTATTTGATATTCTGACAGGGATTTCTGGATCAAAACGATTCTTTAACGCTCTATCAAACCTCCAGTGAGCACAGTCATGGAATCCGTGCACCACATTTACAACCGGGAATTGTCCTGGGGTTGGACCATTACCTGAAGGTCTAGGACACCCAGTGATGCAATTCCACTTTAATTCCGCACTTCAGACTGCGAGGAGTCTTGCATCTGTTTTCTAGCAGCCACAAAAGACATTCTCTAATTACTTCTGAATGAAAAGCAGAGACTTTTAATTTTCTTGCACAGAACAGGCACGCACTCCACACACTTCAATGTGGTTGTCTCATTTTCTGTAAATACTGTACTTTTTTTTTTTTTCCCACTGGCAAAGAGGAGCTTTCTCAAATCAAAATAATACTCCTAAAAAAAGTCACTGTACTTTTTTGAAGGTCAGCAAAATGAGCTTTGCCAGAGCACCAGGGACTCCAATTACACATATTTACCTGATGTACTTTTATAGGACACATAATTCAAAAATTGCAGGCTGCCTTTTATGCCGTATACTATACATTTGAATAATGTATTTATTATGTTGAGCTCTTTCTTTTGTGGTTTCTTGACACCACTCCTCATTTGGAGTAGTTTCCTGGTCTCATGTCAGGCAATGCAGTTAACCTTCCGCAACGCAGAGCACTTAAGAGTTTTCTGAGCCTTATTTTGCATCCATTTTTCTCCTGTGTAGAACATTTGATTTTTCATCTGGTTTTAATTTTATACAATGATGTAGGTAGAGGCAGACTCTAAGACCTGGTAATTACACCCTCATGGCAGCCCAGCTGATGCCTAAGAGATGTTTGCTAATTACAGAAGACTGTGTTTTTTAAGGTTATCTCTTTTGTTCCTTAATCTAGTTGCTTACAAAAGCATACACTGACCAAAGTGCTTTCTTATAACAAAGCATATCCCCAAAGAAATGTTAATTTTATAAATTAGGCCCCTGGGCTTTGACAACAACACAGCCTTAACCAAGGCACCACCAAATCTACCCCATCCCTGAAGGCTGATGACAGACTTGTGTTTCCTTATGGGCCCACTGAGCTGGCTTTACTTCGTTTGCTAAAATATAATGTAAGGTAATTATCCCTTAGACTAGGCAGTTGGCTCACATTTGAATCCTTAAATAGGTTTTCATATGACTAGTCACTCTCTTAATAATTTAGTTTTGAACCACAAAATATTATGAAAGGAAGATATGTTGGCTTCAAACTTTTTCAATCAAGGGCAATTTGGTGTGCTTATAGATGTCACTAGGACAATCAGTTAAAAATGAGGTTGCAGTGAGTTAAAAACAGCCACAAATTCTTTGCTGATCCCCTCATCAAGAGGTGACATCTATTTCCTCGATGCAAACTGGCACCTGCCTCATAACTAACTTTGGCCAAAGAAGTCAGGAAAAGTGACAGTAGGTGATGATAGGTGACAGCTTCTATTCTTGCCTCCTGATGCTCTGAGAGGCTAGTCCAGATGCCTGCATGAGCCTCCTTGACCACGTAAGACCCCACAGAGAGAGGGCCCCACCAATGCCCAGCACTGACTGCCACATGAACAATCCAGTTATCCCAGTGGTCTCATGAATGACTCCACAGGAGACCAGCAGAAAAACAGCCCAGATAACCCACTGGGCTGAATCATGAGAAACAATAAATCACGGGTATTTGGGGGATAGACAACTAAAACCAGTGGGGAAGAAACTGGCACGGACTTAGTGTTCCTGGTAGGTATAGCTATAGAATTCCAAGCATTAGAAGTGACTGCAAATAAGCCCTTCAAAGATTAATTTTAAAACCAATCAGCAGGTGGTAAACTGTGGTGAATAAAAATATACTTTTATAGAATGAATGGGAAAATACATTGAAATGCTACACAGATGAGGTTGTACAGCTCAGGATAACACTTCTATTACATGTATGATTTGAGAAGGGCCATGCCTCTCACAACTTAGACAAAAGTGAGTAGGGCGACTCTGAAACCACTGAATGAAAAAATAATTCTTAAGAGACAACAAAGGCACTGGTGTTAAATATGCAAGGGAAATTTTAATGAGATTATTTCACGAAATGTGGCAGTAAAAAGGTAGTATTTCTCATGTAGCACATTACTTTATATGTGATTTATCTGCATTCCTAAATATATACAGCTGAAAGATTTTTGTGTGTTATTTTATCTGTAAAAAGTTTACATGTGTTACTTTATCTGTGAGAAGTGTACACCTCCAAAAAAAAACAAAAAAGAAAAACAAAACCAAAAGCTTATTTTTGACTCTTCTCACTTGGGAAAATACCCTCTACATTTGGACATAAGTGGATTTTATAAACTGGCAAGGCACAAAAGTATAATAAATGATTATTATAGACTACAATTTGTAGAAAGTTACTGTAAGAAGGTATAAAAACTTACACTCTGGAAATAATTGCAACTAATTAAATGACATACTGAGATGCCGGTTTATCAAATTCTTAATATATACTTGACTATTACAGTGATAAAGGGAAAGAAGTCATCTACTCTAAAGTACACTAAAACTTAAGCACAGGTTCTGGGAACTTGTGGAAACTTTTAATTTCATTTATGGAGGAGAATTAAAAAAATCTGAGTTGAATATCAGCAAAATATGTTGCTTACCCTCATGAAAAGACACACTCACTGGCATTTCAATCATCTAAGTATGACTAACCTGTTGTATATATTTTAAAACCTTATTGAAAGACCTGACTTTAGAAATACTTTTCTTCTACCAAAGTCACATGTGTTCTCTACAGAAAATACAGAAAATTTAAGACTATGAAAAAAATATAATCTCCCTCAATGTCACCATTCAAATATGCCCCATGTAGCTAACATTTATTGACAACTCACTGTAAGTCAGACAGTGGTCTAAATTCTTCACAAGTGTTAATTTATTTAATCCACCTAAGTGTGTGAGTTATGTACCATAAATATCCCCTTTTTACAAATGGGAAAACTGATGTGGAGAGAGGTTAAGTAACTTAGTTATGTGGTCCATCAGCCAGTAAGAGGAAGAGACGTGCATTCTGGTTTAAAACTGCAAACTCTAAATCACTAGATATGCTGCTTCCACGTGGCGGGCACTCTGCTGCTTCCTTCCAGTCTTTTTTCTACATTGTATAAGAGATATATACATGTTAGACTTACACAGTGATTTTTTTGAGGGGCTTAACAACCATTAGCAAGACTTTCATCACAAAGTCTTTCTTAGGTATCTCCAAACCCAAATTAATTTCTCTTAAGGGGCTAATTTGACAATTTCAAACATCTAGTATTTTTCACTACGGAGTTTAGCTGACTGTGTCTCACAGGTGTTGCACAGAGTGCAGGAACCAATCTTATTTTCATTTCCCAACTTCCTCACACCATCTAAAATTCTGTAAATGCTAGAAACATCTGTGTGTTTGACCTACTTGGAGCGCATGACAAACTAATAGGTAGTATCTGAGCAACTAATTCAAAAAAACCTTTGGAAATAGTTTTAGACTCCAAGCTACTGACAAAAGACATGTCATCAGATATCAAAGTTACTGGGGAAAATAAGTCAAAGACGAGAATAATCTGGAGTCTTCCTGGAGAGAGAACTTTCAATGGGGGCAGTGCTGGGACTGGTCTTCGCAGTTCTATAACTGACCTGAGGGAAAAAAAGCTACTTAATAAAATTTCCACTTTAATAGAACTATTAAATAAATATGGGCATGGAAATACAAAGCAAAAAAGAAACCAGCAGAAATATGTTAAGAGTCTCTCGGGATGACCAGAAAGCTGCAGGTAACCAGTGCATAGGCGAGAACGTACCAATGTGTTTGTGTTTACACGGTTGCGAAGAGCAATGGCCCCTTGATCACACTGCCAGGGTTCCCATCCCAGGAGCAAATTATTTTTCTAGGAGACTCCTAAGTGTAAACACATCTTTCATATGGATGAAGACATTTGTAAGACTGTCTTTCTGAAGATTATGTGATATACACACACAGAGACACACTAACTTCATACAGTTATGTGGAATGTCATCAAAATTGGTATTTCATGAACCTCAAACATCACTTCCAACACTGGAATTTTCCATTGCAAGTGATACTTTGCAGTGTGCACTACAAGTACATAGCAATTTTGGACACTCCAAGCTCTATTTTGGGATTCATATTTTACCTGGATAAATGCAAATACACACAGCTCATATTCATAGACAGCTTTAAGAAAGTAATGATGACATTCAGAGAAAAACTCCAAGGGCTCTAACTTGCTTTCTATTTCTAATCATCATTAGGAACTCTGTGTCAAGAAAAACAGCATCCAGAGCAGAGAGGGGACTAAGCATCTGATTCTAACAGACAAGTGCAGAACCCTGCACCTCGCAGGCCAGTACTGGGGTGAGAGTACCAGCCTACAGCATCTCCCAAGATCCACAGTGGAACTGGTTTATGCACATTTAGCTGACCTATCTCCTCCCAGAAGCAACAAGGCAGCATCTAAAAGATGAGGGTGATCCTTGTTGCACAAATGAGGCAAAATGAGGCTTACACTAAAAACAAAGAATATCTTGTGCAGACTTTAAATTCATTCTTGCATGCTTACAATGGAAGTTTCTTTTTCCATGCCTGAAATATTTGGCAACAGGTATACACACACGTGTGTGTATATATACATGCATATGTAAATACATATATACATTTGTATATATATATGTATATGTAAATACATATATATATATATTTTTTTCCCCAGTCTTAACTGGCATTTTTAACAACGAATATAGTATTTCCTTTAGTTTTTTTGCCTCTTGCATAGTCTATTTCTAGCAAAAGCTGTAAGTGTAGCTGGCATTGACAGCTGCCACAGGCATGTTTTGTAACACTGGACTAACTTGGAAAGGAAGTGCACTACGGGGAGCGGGCTCAGCAAAGTTCAGTTCTGGGGGCTATCACCCAGAACGTCTGACACTTTGAACGTCTAAAACGGACTATTAAAACTGATCACAGACCCGCTGAGTGGAAAGGGCATTCACCTGCCTAGCTCAGACTCAGGAGTTTTAGCTGTTATCAAAATAAATACATGTTCATTATTTTTTAAAAGTGAAAAATAATACATGTATAAGGAACTAGATAAAGTTTCCTGGTTTCCCACCCCCCACCAGCCTTTGGTGTGTTTCTCCCAACTGGTCTTTTGTGCACGATCTACTCCCACGTAGGTTACTATTATGTAGTGTGAGGAGACCATATTAAACACAGTATTTTTAAATTTAGTCTTTTACTTTAACAATGCATTTTGAACTGCTCATGTAGTTTGGGTCCCCCCCCCATTAAGGCTTTACAAAAGTATATTTTCCCAGTTTTATCGAGATATAATTGACAAATAGGAATTATATCTACTTAAGGTATACAAGTTGGCATTATGGTACACGTCTCCACTGTGAAATCACCACAATGAAGCTAATTAACATACCCATCACCTCACACAGTTACCTATTTAAATCAAACACTCAAAGGGACATCATGACTGTGTGGGCCAACATTTTCAGTTTACTGAGTTTTTTTCCCCCACTGACTACCTAGAATCTCCATTAACTGGGTTTCTTAAAAAATATATTTAAGTTGAAGAGATGCCTTGACATTTAGGAAGAGTATAAAAATATGGTATAAAATTGGGTACTTTTTTTTTTCCTTAAGAAGACAGACATCTCTCTGTTGGAGATAATGTTAATAAAAGCATTTTCTGAGGCGCTGGTTATATGTTGCAGCATGTTCCTTTGGGTTCCAGAATGTGCATGAGGTCGGATGTGAAAACTGAACCCAATGTTGAGCTTCTTCATGAAAATCCCCACAGCTGTGTTCCCAAGTACGTGTGCACGTTCACACAAACAGCAGCAACAGAAACAATCCACAAGGGACGAAGACGTCTACTTAGATCACCCGCTCGTTTTACTGTGTGCTCACCGGGTGCTTGTCACCCGGCACCTGCTGTCTCCTGATCGGGCCTGGGGGTGGGGAGGTGAATGAGGAGTGGGGATGCTAACCCACAACCTGTTTCATCTCCTACACCTACTGGGCCCCTTTCATTAAAGCCTCTGGTGATGATAACGGCAATTTCTTTCCTAGAAAGGTCATAATCTAAGGATCAGCGGGTTTAAGAAAAACCCATCTGGAAGGCAAGATCATATTGGGGGAAAAAAATCCTATTAGCTACTCCTGGAAAGGTTATGAAAACCAAGTTTAATAAACTGTTCTATAACTTCAACTACATAAGGGGAAAAATGCAAAATGGACAAAAGGCAAATGGTTTAGACAGCTCGGAAATGTCTGTGTGCCTGGACCGCTCATGACAATTCTGAATGTGTTTATTAAGCACTTACTACCTCCAGGTACAAAGGGGAAGGAATATTAGCTTGCTCCATTTGCCAATATTTGATTTTTCTGACATATAGAAAGGATATTTCACACGGCACACCCTAAGCAGTTCCAGTCTCCAAGTCACTATCAACTAAAAACCACTCAAAACATGTTGACAGAAATCCCTGAATCTTTAAGCTTCTTGGATGCAGCAACTGCTTTTTCCCCAAAGGCTTTTATCGTGTAGGCAGGTTCTACTGAGAGCCATGGCAAGCAGAGTTTTTTCACACCACAGGGGAAGGGCTTCTCTGAGGGGCAACAGCTAAGGTAGAGAATAGGGGGGCAGGGAGGGCAGAGAAAAAAGATACTTTTTTTTTTTTTAAACTAAGTCAAAGGCTCAGGTTAATCATCTGCTTCTGCTACTTGAATATCAACTTCATTCATAAGAACCAAAGCTGTGTGAGGACTCCTGTACTGTGGATACTTTTTCCCCAGTACAACAGACTAAAACCCAGCACAGGGGAAGCCATTCAGCATCTATTGGATTCATGGGCGATTGAATGAATGACCTAAACTTCAGTTTATCCACCTGGCAGACCCAGTCAGGGAACTGAAGGATGATGCACGTAGCATTGTTACCTATAAACCAATATTACTGGAGAGCAAGGATCAGCACGAAATGAAGGCAATCTCACAACCACCTTGGCATCAAATCATCACCACTGACTATAAGGCAAATTTCAAGCCCTTTTCTTTGATGAACTCACAGTATCTGTCCTCAGGTACTAGATATGCCAGATTATTCATTTTGAGAAATAACTGTACCCAAATAAACAATAAACCCAGCACACTTGAGCCATGCTGGTTCAACAGAGAGGAAATGGTTTCTATACTAGCTTTTTTGGTAACACGTTCTGTGGCATGAGATTTCGGGTGACCCTCAGATTTCACGGTTTCACCATAGATAATGAAGATTGCTTCCAAACTCGTCCAAAACATTTTGTAGTTGCTGTGAAGTATTTAAAAAATTTGGCTGAGCAAGGTTCTCCCCTTCATCCGCGGATAAAACGCATATGGGCAATGTTTAACTGGAATGTTCTCATGTTGGAGCTAAGCAATGACTTTATCATGTTCTATATGCAGAAGATGGACTATTTCTGCATATGCCTGTTTGGTGTTGATATGAATGAGTGAATAATTTTTTGTTGTATGTGTCCACATGAAGACATAAACATACCCTGGAGAACACCTGAGTTCAACGGCTAGAAGACGTGCCGAGACCATCCAGGCCTCGCTCTCCTCCCTACCACATGCCTACGTGTTTCTGTGCAGCTAGGTCTGGGCCTTGGACAGACATGGCACCGTCCTGAATGAGGAAAACAAGCTGGGACATGTGCGGAGAGGGCCGCCGATTCCTTCTACCCCACTCAAGACAACAGCTCAGGGGAGGAATCCGAAACTCTTGAATGACTTTCCATAATTCATCATCCTAGGATCGAGGAGAAAAACACCCCACCACCTCTCCCTAACCCAACTCTGAACAGAGGCTGACTCATTTCATGATTCTGTGGTTTTGTAGAGTAACAGTTCTGGGAGTCTTAACAGGAATAGGTAGTTTTTTCCTTAAACTTTTTAAGCCTTTATTACAGAAGAGAAACCTAAACACTCAAAAATGTCATTCAAGGACAGCAGTGCCAACAATGCCACCCTGAAGCCTGGGTTACAGTCATGAGCGTTTCTGTCACTGTCCCAGTGAAAAGACTTTAAGTGACTGGTGCAAAGGAAAGCCTTCAGTGAGACTCTGTGGGCTGGAAAGTCTCAGGCACAACACCGTAACCTGGGAGTAGGGCAGACCGGTATCCCTTTAAGGTGCTCCTGCTCTGAGTGCTGGTCTGGGCACAGCCATCTGGCTCTATCTGCTCTTTGCTCACAGGCCAGAGGGAAGAGGCTCAGCTGGGGAACAACTGCATGCCCCTAAGAAAAACTAAAAGTGAGCCCCAACTCACTGTCATGGGGAGGGTAAGTGAGATCAGTGCCTCTGTCGCCAGAGAAAGGCTGAAGACAGTCTGTGCAGCTGCTGCAGCTGTGAGTCTGCTGCAGACTCAGACCAGAGGTGGGTCAGACCAGAGCCAGAGTCGACCTCGAAGCTCGATTTTATTTATTCTTGGCAAGTCCAAACTTCCTGGTTCTAAGAGGAAGGGGTGGAGGGAGGAGGGTTAAAAGTCTCATAAAAAGGCTCCAAAGGCTTCTTGGACACCAAAGAGCTCTTACAAAACTACATTTTGATGAGCTACATGTAAATGAAACAGAAACATATGGACTTCATTTCCTTCATAATACACAGGGGTTTCAGAACCAAGAGATGGGGGAGTACTTGCCGAGATGAGCCTGGGCTCTGGTGGAAATGTTAAAGGGTTGGGGGCAGGCTTCAGACATTTGCTAAACCTAAAGGCTAGGACAACCCCCCGCCCTCACTCCCCTTCCTCTATGGGCCTCTGGTATCCACCAGCCAACCTTAGATGTTAGTCAAAGCAAGGACTCTACACCTAAATCTGATAAGCACTGGGCTACGTGCCTTCTCTGATGATGTTTGAGGACTAGAACAGTTTCTCAAGCCAACCCCCAATTACTGGATGCTTTGCTGGCTGCTGGGAGTTCTGAAGCAGAATATAGAAAAAGTTACGTTTCCAAGATTCCACTGAAGGGAATCCAGGCAGCGCTTTCCGAAGAGGTGAATATTCAACATGCTACAGAAAACACAGAATCCTTCTTTTGAGTCCTGCTAATTTGAAGGTTTTTGTGGCACCATATCCTGAAGCCTTGACTCTCCCAGGAGGAGCTCAACCTCAGGGCCATCCCTGGGCTGTAGGCAGACATCCCCACTGTGTACCAGTGATCTTGAGCTCTGCCTTTTCACAGGAGTGTTTATCAAGCTAATGAATGATGAAGGGGTAATAAAGCCGCTAGGAGTAAATGAGGTTTCTGAAGTGAGCCACCAATAGGGTCAATCATTCAACACCTGTTCTGGCTAAAAATTAAATGGACTGTTTTAACATTACATGTCCAAAAAGCAGCACACCCCAGTCAAGAAAAGAGATTAACTATCGGCCCCCGGGCGAAGCGTTAAGGATTTCTAGGAAGGGAGAACAAGCCCAACGTGTGAGGGTGATGGGGAGAAGTGGGG
>CAUYQV010124592.1:0-18765 GCA_963574575.1 Galagoides demidoff
ACTGTGCAGTCAAGTCAGCCTGTCAGATAAGGGTTGAAACAGCCCATCTGTGCAGAGGACATGATTCAAAGGTTGATGTGAGTAAAAAGAAAAACTCCATCGGCATGATGTCGAGTAAAATACTCCATCGTAACTGCAGGGTCTCCAAAGCCATAAAAGAAACAGTCATAAAGCCAGTTTCTCAGAAATTTAATTGAGTACATAGAAAAGAAAGTTTTTACTCCTTTGTTTATCCTAACCTTTAACAATAGAAGTCAGATAAAGTATTGTTCTTTTAGATCTTCCAAGAGGAATAGCCTGAGGCTAGCTTAAGATGGTTGTCTTACTTGCCCAGGCTTTCTTTCTTTAGGCTAATCTTATGATGGCTATCTCACATTCTAGGACTTTCTTTCTTTCTTTTCTATAAGAAATGAGGATGTTAGGATTATTGATCAATGTGGTGTACGTGACTAGCTCCCAATAAAAGAGAGTAGAAAATAAAGACATTTTGCTACATACCACCTAAGAGTGTGTAGTCGTTTCTTGCTTTCAAACAATTCTAGGAGCGAGCTTGCACCCGCGGCCAAGCCGTCCTTCTCTCCTCGTGAAAAAGAACATCACACAACAATGTCATTTTACTTTTGTCTTCAGTGTCAGGGAATGTTCCTTTAATGATCTGATTCGTCTCAGATCATCACTGTGCTAACAGACATTCTCCTTTGTGAGCTAACCCACCATGGTGTTGAAGAACCCTGTCTGACTTCTTGACTTGGAAAACACTGTTAGTAAATCCATTCCTAACCCAGAACGAACTATTTCAAACATAGTTTCTAATCTTCCTATTTTAAGATTTAATCCATTTGGAAAAAAAATAGAAAAATCCCATTAAATCATCACCAGGTTATGTTGTTAAATAGCATAGTTAATTATCCACTCTGCATATATTCAGGATAATTGATGATAAAGAATAAAGTTAACTTCTCTAGTTCTTTTTTTTTTTTTGAGACAGAGGCTCACTTTGTTGCCCTTGGTACTGTGTTATAGCTCATGGCAACCTCAAACTCTTGGGCCCAAGCCATTCTCTTGCCTCAGCCTCTCAAGTAGCTAGGACCACAGGTCCCTGCCACACTGCCCGGCTATTTTTAGACAGGGTGTCACTCTTGCTCAGGCTGGTCTAGAACTCCTGAGCTCGGGTGATCCACCTGCCTCAGCCTCCCCGAGTGCTGGGATTACAGGTGTGAGCCACCGCTCCTGCCCCACTAGTTGTTACTAGATATACTCAATTTCTATTTTTTTCTGATAAAAAGATGGAATCATCAGAAGAAACTCCTTCCTTTCCCTCTGCCAGTGACAGACTCACCAGCCTCTGCCCTCCTAGTTCCCATGGTTTCCTCAGCAGGGGCCTTGTGTCACTGGGATGCCATCCCCTCTCACTTTCTAGAAAAATTTACCCTGCTGATTGTTTCCTTCTTCTCCCAGCTTTTCATTTTGACCCATCCCATCAGTATTTAAGTATGTTCTAATCTCTCCTATTGGAAACGGACAAACAAGAAAAACCCTATCTCTACTCCACACCCGCTTCCTGCAACCTTGTCATGTTTGCCCAACTTTGTACAACCAAATTTACCAAAAAGTTCTCTGTGTTCACAGCTTCTCTCCTCCTGTGCCCTCCATTTGGCTTCCAGCCTCACAGTTCCACCAAAATGACTGTCTGTGAGGTTTCCAGTGATGACCCTGGTTAAGATAAATGCGCAGGCTGCTGCTTTTGTCTCAGCTGGTTCTCCCATCGTGACACACCTTGCCTCTGTGAAAGCCGACTCCCGTTGACTCCCCGGCTTTCACCAGCACTCGCTTCTCTGGCCACTTCCTCCCAGCCCCCTTTTTTCTGGCTATTTCTTACACTTCTCAACTTAAACAATAGGTGGCAGTTGCTCAGGGCTTCTGTCCTTGTTTCACATTGTTTCTCTTACACACTCACACATTTGCAGAGGGTTTTTTTGACTACCTTTTCCCAAAAGATTAATTTTAGTGACAATGGATATGAGGAAAGTTCTGGTGATTCCTATTTCTGGAGAGTTTTTCTCTTTTCAGGGACATATTCGCAGAAAGGAACCGATGTGTTGCCATCCTCACATGGGCAAATAATCAAGATAAGGATTTCTTCCACAGACCATGAGCTTCTTGACATAAGGAATTTTGAAAGATGCATACTTTTGGCTGGTCACAGTGGCTCACACCTGTAATCCCAGCACTATGGGAAGCCAACACAGGTGGATTGCTTGAGCTCAGGAGTTCCAGACCAGCCTGAGCAAGAGCAACCTGTCTCTACTAAAAATAGAAAATAATTCACTGGGCATGGTGGTGCATGCCTGTAGTCCCAGCTATTCGAGAGGTTGAGTCAAGAGAATTGCTTGAGTCCAAAGAGTTTGAAGTTTCTATGAAATATGATGACACCACAGCACTCAGGGTGATAGAGTAAGACAGTCTCAAAAAAAAAAAAAAAGAAAAGAAAAGAAAGAAAGAAAAGAAAAAGAAAGACCCATACTTTTGTCCTTCTCAGGACTCACTGTGGTCACAATTGAAATAATTTTGGTTTATTTTTAAAGTTTTTCTTTTAACTTCAAAAGACTATTTCTCACATCAGATTATTGCTTATTTCTTCCTAAGGAGAGGACATATTTCTAGGGCTTTTAATAATATGACTTGATTGCCAGGATACTTGATAACCATTTTACCTTTTTCTGGTATTATTTAGTCAATATTAGCTAGCTGTTGAAAAAACTATTTAAAATATTTACTCTAGGAAATTCTTAAAACTTTTTAGTGCAATTTAATATTTTATAGTTGAATGGACTAGCAGATGGTTACTTCAGGGAACAGGGTTCCCCATAACTTAGAAATTTTTACCTGACCAGGAACATTTCTCAGAACCCTGTGTTTGAAAATTGAAAAATGTCCACAGAATATAGGAGTCACATTTCTGAAGATTATTTGGTGCTGAATCAACCAGGCTGAAAGTTGACTAGGGTATAGAAGGATTAAGTATGTATCTTGTCTGATCCTTGATGGGAGGAGATTTCTGTGAGGATACTGACTTCTTCAGTTAACTGGCTTGAAATCACCCACACAAAAAAGCAACAGTGTAGAGGAGTGGAAAGATACAAGCTTTCAAACTATGCAACCCAAGTTCAAGGGCTGACTCAGCCACTTGTTACCTATGGCTAATAAATAATAAATATTAGGGGCTGATTTAACTTTCCTGATTCTCACTTTATCACCTATAAATTAGTTTTACATATCTTAAATCATAGGATTACTGTGACCACTAAATGGAAGAACATGTGGAAAATATCTGTAGCTGATAATAATAATAAAATAATAATAATTCAATCCCAGGTCAGGTTCAAAAACTTCCTCCAGATATCGATATATTTCTGAAATGGATGTGTTTCTAGATAGCTATAATAATAATTAAAATGTAGACAGGATTTTTTAAAATGTCAGATTAATATAAGGGTATAATTAGATTATGTTGTTTGCATTTGTTAGGAAGAGTCCAAGTTATAATTGAGCCCTTCACCCAGGAGGTGTGCCACATACCCTTACATTGCACCCTTCAGGTGATAGCACACCAACCCCCACTTCCCTCTCCACCCCAGTTGGATGTAGTTGTGTTTTTCTCTCGTGTGGGAGTGTAGTTTTTAACTTTTTGTTTCATATTAGTACTGAGTAATGGGATGCTTGCTTTTCTATTCTTGTGGTGCTTTACTTAGGATGATGTTCTCCAAATCTATCCGGAAAAGTACAAAAGATGTAAAGTCTCCATCTTTTTTTGTGGACAGGATTTTGCAACTCTTTTTATATATGTTTTATATATGTTACGTAGTTTTACCTTTGAGATGACCATCTGCTTGACAGAACTTTTTATATATGTTTTATATATGTTACGTAGTTTTACCTTTGAGATGACCATCTGCTTGACAGGACTTATTTTGCATGAGGAGGCTGAGTACAGGAGTTGCTGGAGGTCTTCAAGCTCAGCTGAGTGCAAGAGCACACTTTCTCCTCAGTGCAAACTGAGGTGAATCTTAGACCAACTATAACAATATTCAATATGATGCCTCACACGTAAATAAGTTTCCCACATTGGTCAAATGAATGAGTCATCTAAGGATTCACTGTGTGTGACAGAAGCCTAATGCTTCTTTTGCTTTTTTATTCATGATAGTCAAAGGAATTAAATATGAAATCTATTTGCAGTACAAATTGAAGGAAAGCTAAAACCTATTTATTCTATTGAGTCAAAGGTCCTCAAATTTTTTAAACAGGGGGCCAGTTCACTGTCCCTCAGACCGTCGGAGGGCCAGACTGCGGTCCCCGAGATGAGTTGGCTGCTAACACCCGGCGGGCCGCAGTTTGAGGACACCTGTTTGAGTCTTTATAAAATTAGAAATAATTTTTAAGAGTCAGAAATAACATCTTTTAAGATAACAAAGAGTTTTATATTCTTTCTCATGATAAATGTTTTCTTTCACTTAACTTACCTTTTCTGATACTGCAGAGGCAGTATTTTAGAATTTTGACCATTGCAATATGCCAAATCTACATTCTGTTCCTCAATTAGTGTTAAAAAGCACTAATTTTAACCCCCCAACAAGACCCAGGTATACACACGTACCAAGCTTAATTTCTCATCAGCCTACTTGGCAGCACTTAAAACTTTTTCAGCATATAGACTATATAAGATCACACTTGAAATTAAACACTTTTTGGCCAATTAGACAGTATATTGTTTTTAACTGGATTACTACAGTATTTAAAAAATACACTAGTTGAGGGCGGCACCTGTAGCTCAGTGGGTGGGGCGCCGGCCACATATAACAAGGGTGGCAGGTTCAAACCGGGCCCAGCCAAACTGCAACAACAACAACAAAATAGCTGGGCATTGTGGCAGGCACCTGTAGTCCCAGCCACTGGGGAGGCTGAGGCAAGAGAATCGCCTAAGCCCAGGAGTTGGAGGTTGCTGTGAGCTGGGTGACACCACAGCACTCTGCCGAGGGTGACAAGTGAGACTGTCTCTACAAAAAAAAGAAAAATACACTAGTTGAAAGAATTCATTTGATTAGCTTAAATTACTGTGATCTAGAATTATTTAAAGATTATGATGATGTGTTAGGGAATTTTTTTAAAAGCAAAAGCATGTTATGCAAATGTAAAATAAAGATATGAAAAATTAATTAATCTCATTAATTAAGTGAAAAAACAAAAAGCCATATAACCAGTCCAAAGATGTCAAAAAGCAGAGCCACCAATAGATGAATCCTAGAAAGCTGGGATGCAGGAATAAGTGTGTAAAGTGATAAAACACAGCCTTCTTCTCCCTCCCTTATCTTTTTCCCTCTCAGAGTGGGGAGTGAGGCAGGGGGTCTCTCCACTTGACAGAATTCCTGTGTGTATATATATAGATGTATACACACACACAAATCACTGCATTGTTATCACTGTTCTACTTCCACTTCAAAGGCTGGAAGAACCTTGATTGAATCAAATTCATGTAACCCCAAAGGTTGTGTGCTAAAGCTCTAAACCAAGGGTGACCAATCTGCTGTTCACGGGCCACGCGCTGCTTTCATGTTAAGACTTTTTGACTTACCTGTGATGTCAGACATCATAAAAAGTATGCAGAAACCTTTTTTTTTTTTTGGTTTTTGCTAATCAGTTTTTGTTAGTGTTTATGTATTTAATGTGTAGCCCAAGACAGTGCTTGTTCTTCCAGTGAGTGGCAGAGAAAAAAATGGTTGGACGCCCCTGCAAACAGTGCCATTTTCCACTGAAGCACTCATTTTCCTCTACTACACTGAGGGCGGTGGTAGGACAGGATGCTGTGAGGCCTTTTGGTCAGCTTGTGCATATCCACTGTTTTAGATTTAGTCCAGCTTATACTCAGACAAATACTTGTATACTCTTTCTCAGGGCAAAATTGGATATCAAAAGAATTCATGGACACTACATGTTGGCATGAGAGAATGGGCACCAGGCAATGTCCAAGCTTCTATGACTGACAAGGCAGAGGAATCTATTAAATAAACAATGTGGACCAGAAGGTCCCTAAGGCTGCTTCCCTGTCTTTTGTTAACAATTTAATGGGAGGCCTCTGGGCTGAGGTGGCTGACACCTTGGTGGCTTTGTAAGCAAACCAAAGCCAGACTCAGAGTAGACAGAAGGAGGAAACTTAAGGTTAACCAATCAGAACTGCCAAAGTAACCTCTAACTTTAACCAGTCAATTATATTTCCTGTGTCTTGCTTTGCAAACATCCTTTGAAAGTTTCCCCTGGAGCACCCTTGTTGTCTGGTGCTGCTTATTCATGAAGGCTCAAATAAATTTTATTGGGTCCAAGTTTATTTTTTAACACTGTAATTCTGAGCAGTTATTGCAGAGAAATGATTTTTCTTTGCACCCAAATCCAGCCCAAATCAACTGAATCAGAGTCTTTGCAAGCTGAGGGAGAGGGTTCTCTGAATTGGGCACTGTTCCAGCCCTTGCAGAGAAAGTGAGCCCCTGAAGGATTTGTTCTCATTTCCACATTACTTGCTGCTGCTCACAAGCTGGATGTAGAGTCTCGTTGTGAAGCTCAGCGAGAGAACAAAGCTCTAATTAGAGTAAGCATCAGTGACTGGACCTGGTAATACGGCCAGCGCTGGTCAACAGACCTCCTTAGCATGCTTTCTTTGAAGCTGCAGGCCAGGAGGAAAGCAAGCAAATGGAAAAAGCAGAAGAAAAAGGAAAATGGGACTTGCTATTTTTTGGCACCTCTGTTATGTTATGTGAGGCTTGTTAGTATTTTCGTGTTTGAGAGCTAAGTAATTCTGTGAGTTTCTCCCTATGTTCCGCGTGTTTGGATAGTTCGGCCTGTAGCATCTGATGGAGTTTATATTTTTCACTTCAGGAGAATGGAGCTCTCATTAGCATTAATGACAATTCCACATTACTCTTCTTTCAATTTGCCAAACATCGTTCTCCTTTTGGAAAACGGATATTTTCTTTCTAAGGCTCCCCAAACTTCTCCAGCCTCGGCCACTTAGTGGATTTAAAATGTGCTCTCATGCCTATACCTTTATTTATAGTTTCCAAGTATTTGCAGGTTTCATCTTTGTGCAAGTTACTGAGTGCACTTGTAAGAGTAAATAAGTGATGAAAATGCACTAAGAATGTAATTGCTTTAATGGAAAATTAATCCATCCTTCATTGAGAGAAAAATACACATTTGCAACAAACTCCTCTAATGTGCCTCTGTGTGTGTGTGTGTGTGTGTGGGTGTGTTGCCCGGCACCCATTGTAGATTCATGGGATTATTTTAGTATAAATTGTAATTGTCCTTGTTTGGAAATAAATACAGAGTAACAAGGCATATTTCCTCTAGTTAATAGTAATTCTTTAAATGGAAAGTACCCTTGGCCATTGTTTCATTTTTGGAGGTTCAAATTACTTTAGTATAACTAAATGAGAGCTAGCAATTCCTTGACATTCTCAATAATGACATCCTGTTAGTTTAAGATCCCAATTTATGAGTAAGTGCTCTAACTAAGTTAGATGTAACACAAATCGTTCTTGCCCTTGACTATAACAGAATTTGGAAATTGCACTTTTGATCATTCTAGTGCGATGGTCAAATGATTGGATGTAACACAAATAAATAAATAAAGTACTAGTCCAGCTAACTTGTCATCTTGCTCTCTGGCTAGTCTGGAGTTGTTTTACAATTTATTTGGAACTCAAAGAAGTCTACCATACAAACCAATAACTGACAGAATCTCAAAGTGCCCAAATACTAGGGATTTCCATAAGGAAAACACCTGCCCAACATTTACCCTTTATCCAGGCATCCTCAAACTACAGCCCAAGGGCCACATGTGGCCCACCTAGGACATTTATCCAGCCCACTGGGTGTTTTTGCCTCTGCTGCCTGTCCTGCTTAGCAGCCAACTCATCCTGGGGCCCACAGTCTGGCCCTCCAATGGTCTGAGGGACAGGGAACTGGCCCCCTGTTTAAAAAGTTTGAGGACCCCTGCTCTAATCCTTGGTCTTTTTCAACATGGCAGCCCATTCTGAGGTGGGGATAGAAAAAGGGACCAAAATGGCACTTCAGGTCACCTCCAGGACCACTGTGTCCTCTGCCCCGGCTTTTTGAAGCCTTACTTTAATAATGCATTTAAAGTTCGCTGTCTGGCCTGCCAGACTCAGCTTTGCATACTGCTCTGACTCTGATTTTCCCCCAAATGTCAGATAAGATGTTTCCTGTCTTCTCCCTATCGTGACTACACTTTTCCCCTGAATTACCATAAAGGCCGACATTACTCTTCATTGCCATTCTCCTATTCCTTATTTCCAGTGCATCCAAAACAATCTTTCTTAAGACCCAAATTTTGACCCATCATCTTCTACCTTCAGCCTCTTTGTCCTCAGCTCCTTTGGGAGGGGATGGAAGGGACAGAAACCCAACTTGACAGTGCCATGACTCACCTCAGACTATGTTCTAATCCAGGGATTTCGGAGTGGGTTCTCCTAGCCAGCAGGGTCAGCAGCCTCTGGGAACTTGTTAGCAATGAGATTTCTTAGGGCTTAGCCCACACCTGAATTGGATACCCTGAGATGGAGCCCAATAATCTGGGCTCAAGCTTCCTCCCCAACATCTGCTGTTCCAAAGTACTTCCCAGCAGCTCTCCCTCTTCCAAGCCCATCCTCACCTGGTCAACTCCCGCTTGTCCTTCTGTGCAAGATAAAACGCCCTCTGAGTGTTCTATAAATCCCCAAACCAGGCCCTTCCTTCCTTCCTTGTGTCTCCAGGCAAACCCTGTGTTACTTTTACAAGCTGGTCCTTGCCACTCAGAAGCTTGTACGTTCCTGTCATTCTACCTCCTTCCCCAACCGTCAAGTGCTTTAAGAGTAGGGCAGTAAGCAATAGTTCCCCAAATCCTTTTTATCTCAGCTGGGCAAATGCCTGAAGCAAAATAGGTCAGTAGGTGTGAAAGGAATGTTACTGGATTGAGTAAATTACCTATTTGCTTTATGTCAGCTTCAAATTGTTGTTTAGAATGACTGACATATTTCACACATGTTCATGATGTTTCCCTAGTTTGATTTTAAGACTGAAGAAAAGAAAACCCTCAGGGGCAGGGGTCGTTTGTTTGGGGTGCCCTCCCTTTCTCTCAGTGTCATTAAAAAGCACAATCATCTCCACCTGGAATTTCACTTCAAAGCATCACTTAAACGGCATGGTAAATGCTTTGCACTGCTGATTATCTTCAGGAGGAAGATGAGGGTGTGGGCAGGATGGCATCGGCAAGTAGGGCATTTTGAAATCAACTTTCATTATGCATTTTTCTTCACTCAGCTTAATACGTGTTAGTGGGCATTATGCAAAGGCTTTTGGAGTTTGCCTGGAAAATGGCTTATTTGTTATCTGGATTTTGAAACTATGTTCTCCCATTGCCGAGTCTGTAGCCTTTGTATATAATTAAAAGCATTTATTCCAGAAAAAAAGTGCTATCGGATAATTAATAGCAAGTCAATTCCCTTAAATCACTGAATGATTTCTATCCCCCCCATTTTTTTTTTTACCCCAAATAACCCCTCCATGGATAAGTCAAAGAATAAACAGAGAAGTCTCAAAGGTATATATTAACAGTTGACAGGTTTATACTCAGTAAAATTACGGGATAAGTTGAGGCAGAGTCCTCTACAATGGAATAGCCTCTTAAATTCTGCTTCAGAAATGGTGGTTAATTTTCCATGTCAACTAGACCGGGCTAAGGAAGCCCAGAGAGCTAGTGAAGCATTCTTTTTGAATGTGTCTGTGAGGTGTTTGGAAGGGATTAGCATTTAAATAAGTGGACTGAGTAGAGAAGGTCCACCCTCAGCAATGTGGGGGTTTCATCCAATCACTGAGGGCCCAGCTAAGATAAATGGTGGAGATGGCTTGGAGCCCATAGCACAGTGGTTATGGCGCCAGCCACATACACAGAGGCTGGAGGGTTCAAAACTGGCCCAGGTCAGCTAAACAACAATGACAACTGCAACAACAACAACAAAAAATAGCTGGGCATTGTGGTAGTGCCTGTAGCCCCAGCTACTTGGGAGACTGGGGCAAGAGTTTGAGGTTGCTGTGAGCTGTGATACCATGCACTCTACCAAGAGCTACATAGTGAGACTCTGCCCCCCCCCCAAAAAAAAAGAAGGAAAGAAAAATAGGTGACAAAAAGGCCAGTCTCCTGTCCCTCTTGGAGCTGGAACATCCATCTTCTTGTGCCCTTGGACATCAGAGCTCTGGGCACAGTGCCTCACATGCTGAAGCTGCTCCTTCATGAAAGGTGTTAGTAATTAATTATGGTTCCACCCCTGCTAAGTCTTAAGTGTGTAACTTTAGGAAAGCCACTTAAACTGATGTTACTTTCATAAACCAAACCTGGAGTCTAAAGTCTCCATCGTAGCCGCAATGGCGATGTTCTTGGTGAGAATATCAACTATTTTCAAGCTGGCTTATTCCCATAGGGAAAACTCTTCCTTGGTTATTATTTTTTGAGTGATACACTACCTAAAAATATGTTGCCTGAGGAAAAAGCAGAAGGACTAAAAGGATGCATTTTCACAAAGTTTGAAAAACCATTTCATAGCTCTGCACACATCCCCTGAAGCAGTAGCCAAAAACAGTACTTGGTGCTGTATCCCTTGGCCTAGAGCCTTTAACTTGCTACGGGTGGGTTGAAAATAATACAGGAAATGCCTTATTCAAGAAAAGTTAATTTATCCTTTCTTCAGGCAGCACCATCTGTGCCAAATCTAAATCGTTCTTCAGTCCCGATTACTCTGCATTGGCTGTGTTTTAAGTGAAAAGGAATATATTGCCTTTGTGAAATCACCTGTACAACTAAAGTCAGGCCATACAGCCCAGCACTCACGCCCTGCCAGCAGCACTCCACCACAGGGCCTCACGCTAGTCTACCTGGCCCCGCACAACCCACCTGCTCTTGCCCTGGCCTTGTCTCTTGCAATATTTTCCCTCCTATTGCAGCTACCCAGACCAACTCCTGCCTCAGAGCCTGGAACCTCACTCCTCTCTCTACCTGGAAGACCCTTCTTTGCCCAGATTTCTTCTGCTTCCTTTCATTACCTCCGTAAGGCCTTTCCTGAGATTATCATCCTCTAACTGTGGACTTCTGCGCCTGCCAGGCTTCTTATTAGAATCCTCTCTCTCCTTCCTCCTCCCTTCATTTATTTATTTATCCTTTGTAATTATTACTCAATAATATTCTACTTACTTATCTTCTCTTTAGCACTACCTTGTGAGTAATAGGAGGGTGTGAGGGTATTTTAAATTTTCTTTTATTTACAACTTACAACATATTTACAACAGGGCCTCATTTAGCATAGGTTCTCAATACATTTTTATTGAATGAGCAAATTAATAAATTAATGTCTGATAGAAAAGAAATGACTCATCATAACAAACCACCAGAAAGTATAGAGCTGCCTAAGGAAAAGCCTGGGTCTCAATAATTCCCTACAGCCTACTCAGAGCCTTACGAAATGCCTAGAATATAGTGGGCATGCAATAAATATTTATTTTATAAATTCATGAATAAATGAATGATCTAAGTCTCCTAATTGTCACAATATGTCCTAGGATAAAACATCATGTTTGGAGCAAGTGGCTTCTTATAACGATTTGGCTAGTAATTTTGTTTTAGAAATTTAAATAAATTTCTTCTGAGTCTCAGGTCTCCCCATCTCTAAACGAAAGCAATATTATAGTTGAGGTACGTGTGTAAGAATTAGAAGACCTCAACTGTCTGGCAGATAGTAAAGTTTTAGTAATTATTATGTGTTTTTTTCTCCTCTTTTAAAATCTCTTCTAACTCTAAAATGACTCTAAAACTAATCGAATTTACACTTACATTGTTCTCTTTGAGAAAGAATTTAAAATTACAGCTGCAACCCAAACATCTGTAACAGTAAGTGGTAGATGCGTATTCTCTTTAAGTTCCTCACTAAATTTCAAGCTGCACCTGTGCAGGAAGCCTCACAGCACACAAACAAAGGCTTAATCATCAACTACCATCAAAAAAGAGAAAAAGGAAAAAAAAAATCTACAACTTCCAGAGGAAATTCCGAGCACAAATTCTCACAGTTGCCTCTATTCATTTGTTGTTATTGCTTTGACTATTGTTTCAACTGTGGCTCAAACAGAGGCATATGTTTTATCGTATTTTTACCTCTCTGAAGCAAAATGCTCTCACAGTACATCAATCCTGACGATCACGATACTTGCCCTGGTTAGCCAGGCTAAATGAAGCTAGGGAAACTGGAAAGTTAAGATTAAGTCCAAGAAGTTGTATGTAAAGTGGAATTTAAAAATTTTAGGTGCTGCAAAGTGTGTATGCAGTTCCTTCATCTCTAGCCCCAGAAATCAGTCCTTGGTGGAAGGCACCGTTCATTAACGCTTATCTACCTAGACCTGGTACAGATAGGAGTATCATCTTATAAAATTAATAGCTTTATGGCTATAATTTCCTTCTTATCGTCAGGAGTAGATTTGTAAGAATTGTTTTAAGGGAATCTTGATAAGAGAACTAATGCAATACTTCAGGGAGATTTCTAAATTTATCCTAGTTGAGAACTTGACCTATTTATCTAAATTCCTGGAATTTATTTTTGTTTTGGGCTGACCAGTATTTGACTCATTTATCTCATTAGTCATTCTTTGTTAAACTTTAATTAAGTTTTAAGATAGGCCATGTTTGGAGAACAGCACTAATTATGGTGTGATATAATTTATTTTCTGTGTTGGTAAAAATGTCTCTATTTTGGCCATTTTTAGTAATTTTATGACTCTCTTAAGAATGGTTAAAACTTTAAACAAATTCTCTTATAAATAAGTAAACAGGGTAATTTTATAATTAGAGGAAGTGTGGACATATCTTTAGTATATTATAGGGTGATTTCTCTGGAATAATAATATTTTCTTTAGATCTTATTTTAATCATGATCTATAAAGATTGGCTTTTAAAGATCTTCTATTCTAACACAGTTTTGAATTGTTCCTATGCTAGTCATAAAGAACGGCTTCTCTGTTACATGCAAACTAATTTCGAGCATCATGTGGCATTTTGTTGAATACAGCCTCTGATCAAGATAACACATTGATTCTCTCAACTCTAAGCTGACTCTTGATCTCCATTCTGATCCAGTGGGAAAACATAACCACACTAACCACACAGTGTTCATTTTTAAGATTCCCTAGGGACTTTTTGTTTTTCTCTGTTTTTCAATAATCCTTTGCCTTACATGCTTGGCTACCTGATATTCTTAGAAGGAGATAGATGTGGCATTTGTAGAATTATGGTTGTCATAATATGCCTGACATTTTTATTCATTTACTCCACAAATATAAGATACTTAGCACTGCTTCAGCTATCTATGGCTAAATAACAAGCCATCTCAAACAACTCTGCCCAGTCTTTTAGTCCCAAACTTAAGCTTGGGTCAAAATAACGACAATCTTAATGTTTTTGAACATTCTGTGGGTTGACTAGGGCTTAGCTGGATGGTTGTTCTGCTGGTCTTGCTTGGGGTCTTGCATGAGGTTGCAGCCAAGTAGCAGGTGGGGCTGAATCATTCAAGATGGTTTCTTTACTCACATAATTGGCACCCTAGTGGTCTAATTATAGGCTAGCTTTCTTACATAGTGATTCAGTACTCTAAGAGGTATTTATTGGAAGCACCACTCTTCTTTAAGTCTGGTCTCAGAGTATCAGGACATTAATTCCATTGGCTACAGCCAATCACAAGTTAACATTTTCAAAGGATTTTAAAGGTGTGAAAAAAGGGTTTTTCATCTCAGAGATCAGAGAATTTGATTAAAGATCACTTGAAACTCTGACAAAAAGACAAAAGCAGGACAAATTATAAACTAATGACGTTTTGTGAGCTTTTCAGAGAACTAAGATCCTGGCCAAACAACTACTTGAAATCTGGAGGGAGATAAGTTTCAGCAAGGAGAAGTAAGATGTGAACATTTTCTTACCTGGGATGCACACTATCAAACACCATATAATTTGGTAAGAAGGTTCAGCTAGCAAGTTTTAATGCATTACTAAAAGGCAAGTACAGGCTAGAATGAAAGGATAAAAACCCTGGAGGTTGCCACCCCCTGGATTACATCCTCCTGCAGCCTTTTCATGAAAGAATTCCACCAGGTGCTCAGAGTGAAGACCAGCAAGAATCGTAAGGAAACTTCTCTAAGGTGCTTGCCAGGGCAAGGAACATCACCCACTGCCACATCTCTGTGCAGACTTATATTCCCTATCTCCTTCATGGAACAAAATATTTAATCTACAGAGGAAAGGGTAATAAAAACTGTAACTTGAGGGTACTGGTGGAAACTTGGTAAGGAAAACAAACAAACAAACAAAATAGCTCTACCCGTGAAGGAGTCCAAAAACACATGCTGGTCCAGTATTACATCTCTAGAAGATGCAGGAACACTTGCCAAGGACATACTCCTAAGACTGAGGTTTGATCAGAACATCAGAAAATGACTCTCCCCGTTACCACGACCACATTAACAAGTGTTGTGTACAAATAATAACAGAACAGTATAAAGAGAAGACCCAGCACCAAGCAAGGTATACTTGCTGAGAAAACCCACTCTCATATTAACCTATACCATAAATGTAAGATATCACTAGAGGAATTTGAAGCTTTACTTCACTGAGAGTAACTATAGCAATGACAAATTTCAAATCCAAACTGAAATTGTGACTAGATTAACACAACTCCCCTTCTAAAAGTCTAGCTGAAGGAAAGGCACGCTCATGTGCAAACTTCAAAACTTATTTACTCAGTAAACAATATCTTATACCACATGACAGATTTCAACAAAAGCGTACAGGTTGTGAAAAATGGCAAGAAAACCTTGTCTGAAAAGACAAAACAATACTCATAACCAGACTCAGATATGAAACAGATGTTGTAACTTTTGGAGAGAGATTTAGAAGACCTATGATTAATTTTTAAAGCCCCTAATAACAACAACAAAAAAAGTCAGATCAGAAAAACAATTTCAGCAAAGATATGGAGACTAGAATAAAGAGTCAAGTGGAAATTCTAGAAGTCAAAAGAGATGAAGAGTGACTCTATGGGTTTATTGGTAGAACTGACACCTTGAAGAGAAACAGTGAACCTGAAGACAGGTCAATAGAAATTACTAAATTGTAACATAGTGGAAAAAAGTGAAGACCAGAACAGAACATCAAATAGCCATGTAATAATATCAAGCGGCTTAACGTGTGTATAATTGGAATCCCAAAAGGAGAAGGAAGACAGAATGGGACACAAGAAATGTTTAAGGAAATAATGGCTAGAATATCTTCAAAATTAGTGATAGGCATCAAACTAGAGATCTAAGAGGCTCAGAGATCTGAGTTGTTCTCTGAAGAACAACTTTTTTAAAAAGCTCCAAAAGCAGACAACACCTGGCTAAGGGTGGGGGTCTCACTGTAGCTCAGTCTGGTCTTGAACTCATGAGCTCAGGCAATCTGCCTGCCTCAACCTCCCAGAGTGCTGGGATTACAGGTGCTCCTGACCCCAAAAAAGTTTATCTTAAATTAAATAGAGGGATATATTCAAAAAATTTTAGAGTGATTGGCTATACACAGTGACTATGGCTGATTATAATCAACCTCTGGAGACTTAATCATTTATACATAAGCTGATAACTATATGTCAAAATAGTTGACATATAGAACAGAGAGTTAAATTGATTAATGATGGTCAACAAATAAAATTTCAATTTCAGAATATATTTATCAGCAGTGCCCATAGCTCAGTCGGCAGGGTACCGGCCACATACACCTAGGGTGGTGGGTTCAAACGCAGCCTGGGCCTGCTAAGCAACACTGACAACTACAACCAAAAAATAGCCAGGTGTTGTGGCAGGCACCTGTAGTCCCAGCTACTTGTGAGGCTAAGGCAAGAGAATCACTTAAGCCCAAGAGTTTGAGGTTGCTGTGAGCTATGATGCCAAAGCACTCTATCCAGGATGACAGTTTGAGACTCTGTCTCAAAATAAATAAATAAGAATACATTTATTAACATTATCTTTAAATTTTCATTTTTGTCTTATATTAAAAATGTAATTTGGGGGTGGCACCTGTGGCTCAAAGGAGTAGGGTGCCAGCCCCATATGCTGGAAGTGGCAAAGTGGCAGGTTCAAACCCAGCCCCGGCCAAAAACTGCAAACAAAAAAAAAAGTAATTTTTGACAAATCTCTTCTTTCTGTTTGTTTGTCTGTTTTAATCAGAGTCTCACTTTGTCACTCTTAGTAGAATGCTGTGGTGTCATAGCTCACAGCAACCTCAAACTCTTGGGCTCAAGTGATCCTCTTGCCTTAGCCTTTCAACTAGCTGGGACTACAAGCACCTGCCACAACGCCCAGCTATTTGTTTAGAGATGGAGTCTTGTTCTTGCTCAGGCTGGTCTTGAACTCATGAGTTCAGGCAACCCACCTACCTTAGCCTCCCAAAGTGCTGGGACTATAGGCATGAGCCACCCAGCAACAAGTCTGTTTACCTTTTAAAAACACTAATAAAAATTATTTGATTCAGTTCCAGATTTGGTATTCTTAAAATTATTGTACTGCTTACAAGGATAGCTGAGATGTTATACAAACTATGACAAAGCTGGGAAATTTCTAAGTAGAGAATTTGAGTCATGCCCAATACATTTGTGTATATTCAATCCATCATCACATGACAGCATATGTCAGAAATAGCATAGCATAGGCAGTTCTTCTGAAGTTTTAGCAGGAGTTAGAATTGCCCAGAAGGGTTGTAAAATATAGATTTCTGGGCCCTATCTTCAGGTATCTGATTTAGCGGATCTGAGGAAGGGCCTAAAAATTTACATTTCTTATAAACTCCCAGAACTTGGGCACAACTTTAATTTTTTAATCTATGAAATGGAGTGAGAACTCCTATGGAGTAGAAACTAACTACTATGAAGATTGTTTCTAGAATTCCGTGAAGTGCTTGCCACAGTGTCCAGAACAAAGTATACATGTAATAAACTGAAGCTGTTGGTTTTATTTAGAATGTTTAATGATAATAGCATCATTGGAAGTGTTATGCATCTCTCCATACATTAACTTATATCACTTAAATCTTCAGGCATATTGAACAACTTTATGCCTTGATCCACTCTTTGAATGAGAAGTGACTATTTCAATTCTGTCTAAGCGGGGATCCTGCTTTTGCAAAACAAAAACTGATCAGTCAACCAACATTTCATATTATACTGAACATCTTTGTGCCCAGACAAAATACACCCATACACAGACACACTCACATGTTCTCACGAACTCTATGAAGTGAATGAAAATTGGCCGTTTCACTTTCTTCCTTTCTCTGGGGCTGGTGCTGCAGTTTGCAGGTCGGGTTCCTTTGCTTTGCGCCCCTCCCCCGTGATTCAACAGGCACATCTTGCATCAATTGAGCGCCTACAGCAAAAGTGGTTAACACATGTGCGGGCCCTGTTGTATTTTGGTATTGTAATTTCCTATGACTTAAAAAATGAGAAGTGTCACCAAGGAGTCCAGGGGATTTCCTGACTGGTAAGGTCTTTGAAGTTGAAGAATGTTTTAAGACAGAGATTTTTAATTGTAAAGAATCTTAATCCCGTAAGGAAGCCTGCCTTTGAAATATTTTTCTTTGAACAGTCCCCTTACCAGTACAGAGAAACTCATTTCCATGAAATGATATTTTAATTTTAATGCATTTCCTTCTCTTGCACTGCATGGGTCTACAAAGATACAGTTTTATTCTTAGGCCTATTTATTCCGTTCCGCAAATGAGGCTTGCTTTAGGCTACATGTTTCTATTCCCAATACCCATCATTTTAGAAATGCAACGTTAGCCTTTAATTGAGGAAACAATGGGAAGCGGCCATAACTGAGACGTTCTGGGTTTATCCTCCTGCCATCCGTGCAGGGGGCTGTGCTCACTTGAGAGGGCTTAGAATCACCCCTACTGTTAATTCCGGGTATAAACTCATCCCTCTGAAGGAAAAAAGGCTTTCCTTCTAAATTCAACTTTCCTAAATAATTTCATTCACTCGAGGTTTGAATAAACTGAGCTTATCTTAAAATGGACTCGTAATCATGCAAAAGCTGACAGAGGAGAATGAAGGTTTTGACAGTAAGATAGAGTATGACATTGTCCAAAGTTTGTGTCAAAAAACCATTTTGCTATAAATGTGTCATTATTTATTCCAGTTGAAAGTTAAGATTATTTGTCTTCGTTCACATTCCTAAGTAGTATACATATATATGTATGTATAATAATTAGAAACATATTTTGTATCTTTGATCATAGGTTTATATATAATACATGGTTTTGTACACACATACTCACACACACATCTGGGACCACTGAAGCCCAAATAAAGTGACATTCATTAGGAAACCACATTTTTTGAATTAACTACATTTCTGGAATAAAATAAATATTTTAAATACAGTTCCTTACTCAAGTTACAATCACTAGTGACAGATGTGTTGATATCATCCATCTAGCCTGAATGAAAATATACCATATATTTTTTTTTTTTTGAGACGGAGCCTCAAGCTATCCCCCTGGGTAGAGTGCCATGGCATCACAGCTCATAGCAACCTCCAACTCCTGGGCTCAAGCGAGTCTCCTGCCTCCGCCTCCCAAGTAGCTGGGACCACAGG
>CAUYQV010124596.1:0-14648 GCA_963574575.1 Galagoides demidoff
CCCTTTATTTCCTTGTCTTTCCTAATTGTATTGGCTAGAACTTCCAGCACTATGTTGAATAGTAATGGTGACAGAGGACAACCTTGTCTGGTTCCAGTTCTAAGAGGAAAAGCTTTCAGTTTTACTCCATTCAGTAAAATACTAGCTGTGGGTTTGTCATAGATAACTTCAATCAGTTTCAGAAATATGCCACCTATGCCTATACTCCTTTCAGTGTTCTAATTAGAAAAGGATGCTGGATTTTATCAAATGCTTTTTCTGAATCTATTGAGAGGATCATATGATCTTTGTTTCTGCTTCTGTTAATACAGTGGGTAATGTTTATGGACTTGTGTATGTTAAACTAGCCTTGCATTCCTGGGATGAAGCCTATTTGATCATGATGTATGACTTTTTTGATGATAAGCTGTAATCTATTGGTTAAGATTTTGTTGAGAATTTTTGCATCTATACCCATTAGTGAAATTGGTCTGAAATTCTCCTTTTTAGTTGGGTCTTTTCCTGGTTTTGGTATCAGGGTGATGTTTGCTTCATAGAACGCATTGGGGAAGATTCTTTCCTCCTCAATTTTTTTGGAATAATTTCTGCAGTACTGGAATTAGCTCTTCCTTGAAGCTTTGATATAATTCTGGTGTGATGCCATCCAGACCAGGGCATTTTTTTGTTGGAAGAGTTTTTATTGTTTCTCTGACCTCACTGCTTGAAATTGGTCTGTTAAGGAGCTCTATTTCTTTCTGGCTAAGTCTAGGGAGAGGGCGTGATTCCAAATATTGATCCATTTCCTTCATATTGTCAAATTTCTTAGCATAGAGTTTCTAGTAGCATTCAGAGATGATCTCTTGTATCTTTGTGGCATCAGTTGTTATTTCCTGGTTATCATTTCTGATTGAGGTTACTAGAGATTTTACTTTTCTATTTCTAGTTAGTCTGGCCAAAGGTTTAATCTATTTTATTTAGTTTTTCAAAAAACCAACTCCTTGTTTCATTAATTTTCTGAATGATTCTTTTGTTTCACTTTCATTGATCTCTGATTTAATTTTGGATATTTCTTTTCTTCTGCTAGGTTTAGGCTTAGATTGTTCTTCTTTTTCCAATTCCATAAGGTGACTTGTGAGTTTGTTGATGTGCTCTCTTTCTGTTTTTTGAATGTAGGCATCCAAAGCTATAAATTTTCCTCTCAGGACTGCTTTTGCAGTCCCACAGGTTTTGGTAGCTTGTATCTTCATTGTTGTTGTGCTCAAGGAAGTTAATAATTTCCTCTTTTATTTCTTCCTGCACTCAATTGTCATTTAACAGAAAGTTGTTTAATTTCCATGCCTTTGTGTGGGGTTGAACATATTTGTTGGAGTTGAGTTCCACCTTTAGTGCCTTGTGGTCTGAGAAGATACAAGGTAAAAATTCAATTATTTAGATTCTGTTGAGGTTTGTTTTGTACCTAGGATATGATCAATTTTGGAGAATGGTCCATGGGGCAATGAGAATAATGTATATTCTTTATCTTTGGGATGGAGTTTTGTATATTTGTCTATCAAGCACAGTTGTTCTGAAATGACCTACGCGGACCTGGAAAAAAATAAACTCAAACCCACAGTGATGCAAATACTTGGTGAATTATTCGCACCTGCGCAGGGGTCATTGTTCTGGGACAAACGGCCATGAAGTGCAGGGTCTTCTGTCTTTTACACCATTTTTCTCTGCATAGCTTAAGTGAGTGGGGGTGGGGGGTAAGGATGAGGAACATTGCCATTGGCAGGGTTACAGTTTGGTTGTCAATGAATATGTTTCAAATCACAATGGTTATGATTATATAACAATAATTGATCTATGAATACATCTTAAATCACAATGGTTATGGTTGTATAACAGTAATTAATTAGGTCTCGGTGAGTTTTCTACCATTGTTCACCTACTGAGAACATGGGGGTAGCGAAACTTGGGACTTTCCATGCCTCTTTGAATTCTGGAGAGCATGGGAACAAGGCTGGGAAGGCCCATAAGGTAGGGGAGCAGGGGAACCAGAGAAGGTAGGAGGTTGCCCATCGGGCAGGGGAATGGGAGGAGGCAGAGGGAGAAGAAGCCCACAACAGTTCTAGGGTCTCATTTAAGTCCCTTATATCTTTGTTTAGTTTCTGTTTGGAGGATCTGTCTAGCTCTATAAGAGAAATGTTAAAGTCCCCTGTTATTATGGTATTGTAGAAAATCATATTGTTCAGACTGAGTAAAGTTTGTTTCAGGAATCTGGGAGCATTTAAATTGGGTGCATAAATATTTAGAATTGAAATATCTTCTTGTATTTTTCCCTTGACCAATATAAAGTGACCATCTTTGTCTTTTTTGACTTTAGTTGCTTTAAATCCACATGTATCTTAAAATAAGATTGCAACTCCTCTTTTCTTCTGAATTCTGTTTGCCTGAATAATTGTATTCCAACCCTTAACTCAGAGTTTTAATTTGTCTTTTGAAGCTAGGTGTGTTTCCTGCTAAGAGCAAATGGATGGCTTGTGTTTTTTGATCCAGTCAGCCAATCTATGCCTCTTCAGTGGGGAATTCAAGCCATTAACATGTATTGAGATAATTGATAAGTGTGGTATTGTTCTATTCATCTTATTTTGTGAGAGTCCATTGCTTAGTTTTATTTTTTGCAAAGTGCGTAAATTAAGTTCTATCCTTTAGTTTTTGAGTTCTTACTCTGCTGTTGGTCCATTGTCATGGTCAGTGTGTAGAGCAGGTTGAAGTATTTCCTGTAGAGCTAGTCTTGTTGTGGTGAATTTCCTCAATGTTTATATATCAGTAAATGATTTGATTTCTCTGTCAATTTTAAAGCTTATCTTAGCAGGATATAGAATGCTGGGCCGGAAATTGTTCTGTTTAAGTAGATTAAAGATAGATGACTGTTGTCTTGTTGTTTGGAAATTTTTATTAGAGAAGTCTGCAGTCACCCTGATGGATTTGCCTCTGTAGGTCAACTGGTGCTTACTCCTGGCAGCTTAAAGGATCTTTTCTTTTGTTTTGACTTTGGACAGGTTCATCACAATGTGTCTTAAAGAAGCTTGGTTAGAGTTGAGGAGACCTGGTGTCCGATATCCCTCTGAAAGGAGTGTGTAAGAATCTTTGGTGATATTTGGGAAATTTTTATTTATAATATTCTCTAGTATGGTTTCCATTGCCTTGGGGCAGTCTTCTTTCCCTTCTGGGATACTTATAATTCATATGATCAAAAGCTTTATAAAATCCCAGAATTCTGTCAGTGAATGTTCTGCTTTCTTGCTCTGCTTTTCTGCCTCTTTAACTATCTGACTTATCTCAACATCTTTGTCTTCTACATCTATGATGCTTTCTTCTGCATGGTCTAATCTGTTGTTGATATTTTCTATTGCATCTTTAAGTTCCCTAATCAACTGCTTCAGTTCCTTCAGCTCTGCTATATCTTTTCTATATTCTTCATATCATTCATCTCTCATTTGATTCTGTTTTGGATTTCCTTTTTGTTATTTTCCACTTTAACAGCAGTTTCCTTCATTGTTTCCATCATTTCCTTCATTGTTTTGATCATCTATATTCTAAATTCCCTTTTTATCATTTCTAACATTTCTTTATAGGTGGAATCCTCTGCAGTAGCTACATCATGGTCCCTTGGGGTGGTTTCTCTGGACTGATTTTTCACGTTGCCAGGATTTTGCTGCTGATTCTTCCTCATGAGTGTTTTCTTTTATCTGTTTTCTTGCTCTAATTTTCCTTTCACTTCCTCTTGCTTTTTAAATTACTGTGCTTCTGGACTAGGGTTTCAATGAGTCCTTTTGGTACAGAACCAGAAAGATAAGAAGATTGAAGAGGAAGAAAGGAAAAAAGAAAGAAACAAAAGAAAGGAAATGAAAAAAGAGAAAGGAGAGGGGGTGGATAAAAGGGAATATTGACAAAAAGAAAAGAGGCACAGAAAGAGGGAGACAGGAGCAATATAGCTGTACAGGAGGGTACTTTGACCCCACCTTAAAAACCCCCAGTCTCTTAGGGTACCAGGTTGGGTGGTTCCCTTGAGGTCAGCAGCTCTTTGCTAGCCTGTTTGAACATAGTACCCCACCTCCACCAAATAGAGCGGAAAGACAAAAATGCTATAAAATTGGGGGAAAAAACAAATTATAGAGATAGAAACACTAACAAAAATGAAGTTCTAATTATTGAAAAAGGCAACAATGGAAAATTATATTTAAACTAGAAAAATGAAGAAAAAAAAGAAAAGAAAAATCTATAGAGAAAACATTGAAATTAAAAAACAAAAACAAGAAACAAAAACAAAGCAGTATAAATATTTTGCTGAATATTGTCTGGGCAACAAGTGATCTTCTGGGAGATGAGATATTAATCACAATGCTGATAACAGCTGTACTAGATGGAGACTGGAGGCCTCTGTTGATTTCTCAAACCCCACAGGGTGGAGAGCCTAAATATCTCCTCAGCCCACTTGAAAGTCACTTTAAACTGCTCACAACTAGGCCAAGCAGAAGATTTCCTAGGAAAGCACTTGTCACTGGGATCACTCCTGGAGTGACTATCCACTTACTCAGTGTGCCAAAACCGGTTTCACTCTATGCCCCTGAGGCCAAGGCTATAAGGCATCTCAATCCCCTCCTTTAGGCTGCTCAGTCACTAGATTACTCACTCCCATCCAAGGCTTGCTCTGTGACCCTGAGGGTGGAGCTTGCCAGGGCAGTTATCCCACAATGGTTCCATGTGGCCCACAGCCAAACACTATTAGCTGTGTCTGGCTCAGTGGCTCAGTCTGGAGCCCTAGACAACACCTAAAGTCCTCCACACTCTTACCCAAGTTCTCTCAAGATAGTTCAAGGTAAGGCCTTTCCAGTTTGCAATCTCACTGTTATTGTACTTATAGCTGCCAGCAGGATTAGACTGAACAAACACATGCAAACACTTGCCAGTTCTCCACTGCTTTTGTCCTCCTCATGGAGTCTAGAAGTCTCTCACTGACTCCTTGTGTCCCAGAAGGGACGTTTCTGGTCGGATCCCACCAGCCAGAGCTGCCTGGAGTCTTCTCTCCCCAGACTCACTGTGCCTAGTTGCAAGGAAGCTGTTACTCAGCTGCTATCTTGCTCCTCCCCCCCTTTGTTTATCTTGAGGAATAAGAACACTATCAGAATATTGAATTATGGAAATTATATGTATAAGTAGATTATATAATAATTGAATTAATCTTTCAGATAATAAAAGGACGTTATAAATCATTATTATCAGATAATAAAATGACTTTACAAATCATTAGAGAAAGAGGATTTTGGGTCTGGTCTCAAACAAATACAGTGGCATATTAGTATCTTTAACAGGTCCTCCAAGTGTCCCTGTGTTCTGGTACTTCCCTATCTGTCTACATTCATCATACTGCAGTCTTTCCATCGTCACTACAGGCTTCAGGTATAGTGACCTTTTCTCCATAGGCCAAAGTCTTTCCTGGCTCAAACCATTCCTTCAGTTTACAACCACCATGCCTACCCACATTGCTTAGCTAACTCTTAGTTCTCTTCCATGCCCCTCCTATGCAGTTACTTCCCTGAGAGGCCTTTTCTCTCTTTTGCTAAAAGTTATTTTTTTTAATCCTAGTATTTGCAATATTTTAAAGTTACACATTGGTTTGGTATTTTGTTTATTGCCCACCTTCCCACTAAACTTTAAGGTCCAGAAAGTTTGAAGCTACACACTTTTGTTCATTTCTATGGATACAAAAAATTTTATAGTGCATAGATATAGTGGCAGTTCAATAAATATGAATTAAATCAGTTATGCTCGAATGAAAACAATATAAATTTCAAGATTGGCCTTAAAATCATATAATCTTCAGATAATTTATTTGTCAAATATTTATTATGTGATAGTGAATGTTCTAAGTACTGAGAATATAGCAGTGAACAGAATAACAAATTATATCCTATTGCAATTTATAGTATAATAGGAAAAGATTGATATATATTAATATATACCATGATACAGGCTATATCCATACTATATGCTATTATAGAGGATATATAGTGTATAGAATATAAGAATAAAATCAAAATAGAGAAAGGAGTTAGGGAGTGTTAGGTGGTAGTGAGACTTTAGATTGGGTAGCCCAGGAAGGCTTGTTCAGAATGTGACAGTCTAGTTTGAGTTGGTATGCAATGGAGAATTTGAAGCATATGGAAAATTAGAAATGAATAGGGAAAAATGAAAGAGAAAGAGAAATTTATTTAGATAATAAGAATTGGTGGGGTATTCAGCACAAGGGGAGAAATGTGTCCTACAAATCTGAAGACAGTCTCTTTAGGATTTTTTTTTTTTTTTTTTGGAAATAGGAACACAATTTGTAAACCAGGTTAAACTGTGGTGGTGCAGTTGATACTCACTCACTGCAGCTTTGAACTTTTGGGCTTCAGCCTCCCAAGTGGCTGAGACTACAGGCACACCTTGCCCCACCCTACTATTTTTTATTATGTTTTACTTTTTTGTACTGATAAGTTCTCATTATGTTCCTCAGGCTGGTCTCAAACACCTGGCCTCAAACAATCCTCTCATTGTGACTTTCCAAATTGCTGGGATTACAAATGTGAGACTCTGCATCCATCTTGTTTAGAAATTTTCTAAGGGCAAAACAATTTTAGTCTAAAAAATTTCCTGAGTCCAAAACCAAAAAAATTCAAGTTGTTGATTCAGATGCCTGATACAATAAGACTATAAAAGTGGAAAATAAAATAAGCTTAATTTTTCTTATGGCACACATACTTTTCTATTTTAAGGCATGCTTCATGGTTTTTGCTACTCTTTCTTGATCTGCTATAATAACCTTTTATTTTGAACGTTCCCCAGGCATCAACTCCAAAGCATCCCACATACAACTGCTTGTGGTTCCCTGCTCTGCTCAGTAATTTCTTCTGTATGAGATACATGCTGTTTGCTTCATCTCTCTTCATACTGTGAACTCCCTTCTGTGTGATCTCAATGAGGATGATAGGTCTGGTGCTTCTGTCTCCTCACCCATCTCACCTGCCAAACTCTCCATCAAGCACTCCCAGACGAACAACTGGCTCAGCAGCTCCATAAGCTAAGTCATTAAAGAATCAGTGTCTGGGGCCCACAACAGCCAGATTGTGTGCCACGTCGGACACCCACAAACCACCTACCCATACCAACTTCATTCCTGTTCCTCTTGATGACGTGAGTAAATTATTTTGTTACTGAGGAATTTTATTGACCTATTTTGAGAATTTTTTTTTTGTACTTGCACTCTAGTTCTCTGAAATTCTGCTGATTCTTATATAAAACATATAAAACTCCTTGAAATAATGCAGAATGGGTTGACACAAGGGAAATGGGACTACAGTTAGCTACAGTCTGATTTTACTCCTGGAAGTGGGCACAGATGTATATTCTAAGGACACATTCACTCCATGGAGTATACTTATAGGGAACAAAGTTTAGCCTGTTGAGGCAGAAATTCAAAACTATCCCTGATCTAAGTTCAAATGGTCTTTAATCTCTTATCTTCCACATCCACATGTATTTTTCAGTTAGATAGGCTCAGTATCTTGACAAAAGTCATTGCTCATTCCGAGAAGTACACGCGTATTTACATGCATTTACAAGACCTTTCATTAAAGGAAAATTTGACGTAAGTCAATTTCCACTTGTTTGTGACTTTCCCTAATAGTTTTAGCTCAATACTGTGTCACATAAATTTGAACCACTGCACTATGAACTCCTTGCCAGTTCGCTTAAGAGATTAATTTTATACTTATTATTTCCACATCCAGGTTTTAGTTGTGATAATTTTTTTTTCAAAAATAATCATTTGTTGCATGCTTGCATTCCCCCTCAACATTAGTGTTGAAACCTTAATCCCCAGTGTGATGGTATTAAGAGGGGCAACTGAGAGGTAAAAGATCATGAGCATGAAGCTTTCATGATGGAATTAGTTCTATTAGAAGAAGAGATAGGACACAAGGAAGTTTGCTTATCTCTTTCTTTATTCTCTTTCATCATGTGAAATACAGAAAAAAAGATGGACTTCTGCAAAACAGAAAGAAAGCCCTCACCAAATCTCAACTATACTGGTACTCTTTGTCTCAAATTTTCCACCCTCTAGGACCGCAAGAAATATATTTCTGTTGTTTTAGTACCCAGCTTGTGGTAAATTGTTACAGCAGCCAAATTGACTAAGACAATTATTTTTATAGTACTCCACATTGGCATGTCATTTCTGCAAAACTTAATAATATGCACCTTGGATTTAGGAATTATATGTTGATATTCGAATCCCCACACAGTGCGTCTGTAGTAAAACCCTTACAAAACAGTATATATATTCAATAAGTAGAAATCTATATATGTTGCAAATATAAAACAATAAAAATCTTGTTATATCAATAAACTCCAAAGGTTATCTTATTTATAATTATAATTTGATGTTTGCTTTTGATTACTGACTGCCAACTTACTCATTAACTCAATGCAAAAAACAATGCCAAAATAATGACAGATTATCACTTCCATCTTTAGGTACTAACCATGGCACAACCAAATCTTTCTATTATGAGTTGGGTTCATATTTTTTTCCATGCACAGCTGGTGTTACCGTTCTCTGTTGGGACTCCAAATCAGGAAGGAGGGGAATCTTCTAATTTTATCTTATCACATAAGCTATATTTTTAAATAGTAAAAACACCATTCTTGATTCTTTTAAAAGCAAAATATTCCAGAAATCCTCGTGAAATTTTGAAAAACAAGTTACATATTGCAGAAATCCTCATGAAATTTTGAAAAACTGAGATACATATTTTGAGTCTAAATTTGCTTCTTCTATTTATACATGCAGCAGTTATTTAGTTGATCCTTGGATATTCTTCTATTTTAAATACAATAAAATTATAAATCTGATTTACAAAAAAAATAAGTTGAAGTCAGCCTAATAAAGTGAAAGAAATATATAAGAAATATATTTAGAATATATAATGCTAAAGTATCACAGTTAATGATGCTTTAGCTTTGTCACAGTGTAAAACTTGCTGTATAAAATTTTCATTATTTTTATAATTCAATAGAAACATTTCTCTGCATTTCCTATTTTCTACCTTGAAAAGTAAACATGGCAAAACACTGCTGTGAAAAGGACCTAATCACTTTTGAGACAGTTTGGTTCATATAATAACATTGCTAGGACTGGATGTAGGAGAAAAATGTGTGCTTATGTTCATGTTTTTGAATTGGTTAATTTAATAATGTTAATGTGACCTCTTGCTCTGTCGAACTACAGTTTTCTGACAGTATCTAACAGTACTCAAGTAAGCAAAAAGTCTTAAAGAGACATTTGGAAGGTTATCAATAAGAAACTAAATGTTTCTGGTTTAAGGAACACAAATATTATGAAAATAATTAAAATGTCAACTCTAAAAGAGGATATCAATCAACTATCAAAAGTCTCCTAGGAAATTTAAAAATTTAAAGCACTTTAGTGGAAAGTTATAATTTCCCAATTTTGTTTTGGAGGAAATACATTCATCTGTAGAGAAATAACCTTTGTACTCATATCTCTCAGAAATACATTAATTATTTATACCCTAGATACATTACACTAATAAAATGTAAGCTAACAAAATATAATAGCTATTGCAACCAATTAATTTCATATATTTTTCTATAAAATTAACTAATCAATAGTTATATCTGATTACTAAAATAGATAACTGCTTGGAAAATAATACAATTTCATAATTTTACAAATTATTCCACAGGTCATAATCACCTATATCAGTGGTTCTCAATCTTCCTAACACCTCCTAATGCCGTGCGACCCTTTAATACAGTTCCTCATGTTGTGGTGACCCCCAACCATAAAATTATTTTCGTTGCTACTTCATAACTGTCATTTTGCTACTGTTATGAATCATAATGTAAATATCTGATATGCAGGATGAATTTTCATTGTTACAAAGGGATTGTGGCCCACAGGTTGAGAACTGCTGACCTACATGGTCCAATATCTTCTATGGGTTGAAATACATACGTGTAATTATTGGTATATGTGAACATGAAAATTAGGGGAGTGCCCAGACAAGAAAACATGAAAACCATAAGCCTCTCTAGATCCCTATTCTTAGAAAACAGTGTTTTCACTGGCATTTTACTCTTTTCAAGTCTTTGAATCTATCCACACCTGGAATTGTTGTCTATTTTAAAGTATGACAAAATTTTGAAAGTCTTAAGATCACATTAAAAATCAAAACCCAGTTATACCACATAATACTTGACAAAAATATCAACTTGTGAAGTGGAAATTTCTTTTGCAGACATGGTAAGAAATTGTAGGCATCCGTGGCTCTCAAATATTTGCCCCGTTAGTGTTAGGTATGGGATAGTTGCATTGTTTATGTTTAGAATGTCTACTATAATTCAGACAGGGCAGCAATACTGGAGAATGTCATAGGTTGTTTATTCTTGTCTAAGAAAAGAGAGAAACGACAACACAAACTGTCTTTGTCATTACAAATTAATGTTTTTGACCAGGCCCAGCAGCTCACACCTGTAATCCCAGCACTCTGGGAGGCCAAGGCATGAGGATTTCTAGAGCTCAGGAATTTGAGACCAGCATGATCAAGAGCAAGACCCCATCTCTACTAACAATAGAAAAACTAGCCAGGTATTATAGCAGGTGCCTACAGTCCCAGCTACTTTGGAGATTGAGGCAGGAAGATCACTTGAACCTAAGAGTTTGAGGTTACTATGCGCTTTGACACCACAGCACTCTACCCAGGGCAACAGGTAAAACTATCTCAAAAACATATTTCTGAAACTTTAGATCACAAGTCACTACATTAAAAAAAATACTTAATACTGGACACTTATAAAATTCCGTACACCCTTCGAAAAATTATTGCTGCACTCCTTCCTCTCCACCTCTTAAAAGAAGCCCTGAAGTGTTACTTGAATCACTTTTTACTGCATACCCTGCATTTGACCTGAGTAAATCTGCTTGATGCTTTCATTCTATGTACTAGCTTCTCTTCCTTTTTTCTAGATTATTTCTTTCTATTGGCCTAACCTCACTTACAAATCTGTCCTAATCCCAGTTACAAGTCATCTTTTTCATAAAGTGTCCTTAAAAAGCAGATCTTTCATTATTTCTCCTACTATTTATATAAAGCTATTAAACTTATAAAACCATTGTCTGTTATCTTCATCCCTATAGCTTTTCAAAGAGAAAAAAATAAAATAGTAAACACTAATCCCTACCCTTGTGGAGCTTACAGTCTAATGGAAAGATAGATTGATTAATGTAAATAATCACAATATATCAGTTAACTTTGGGCTAGTACAGTTAGTTGATACAGGATAATTATTTGCCACATTGCAAATAAGCACAAAGCTGTGGTCACATCTTAAAATAAGGGATTTTTCTCCTTAGTTGGGCAGAGAGGTGCTTTGATAATCTCAACTGGACTCACTCACATGCTGAAGGGGTGGCTGGCTGTGAGATGATGCAGGATGGCTTTATTTGGGACACCTGGGGCAACATGGCTCTCTTGAGCACGTCTATCAGCCTACAGCATAATATTCTGGGCTAATTCTCTTGGTGTCATCAGAGACACAAGAGAGCCTAAGGGTAAAGCAAGTCTGCCTTTGAGGCTTATTTGAAAATGACTCTTCGTATTAGCTCTCTTGCCTCATTTCGATAGGCATTAAATCACTTGGCCTAGAATTGATGGGAAGGATGTTAACTCCATCATTTTAGTGACAAGCAATTCATATCCAAATGGATAATTATTTGAATAGGGGAAATGAGAGAAAGGTGAAGACTGGGGTCATCACTACCATCCATGTCTCACACACACACTTGTGCAGCCGAATCACAAAGTTTGTCTCAATGGATGCAGATACTGTTGACACTAGAGGCTTACCTAGATTGAGAGAAGCTTTGGCATTTTTATTATTATGTCTGAACCATAGACTATATCAGTTTTTCATTGCTGCTGTACTAAATTACCATATTACAGATTTAGTAGCTGGAAACAACCCATACATAATCTCAAAGTTCTATAAATCAGAAACATAGTCAAGGTTTTGCCTGGTCTGGGATCTTCTCTGGAGACCTGGGAGAGAATCTGCTTCCAGCTTCATTAAATTTTTTGGAGAATTTATTTACATGTGTCAATAGGACTTTAATCCTTAGTGTTTTGTAGGCTTTAGTTTAGACCTTCTATTAGACCCTTAATTCACCCCACATCCTTTCTTGTTTTCTCTTCATCTTTAAATGCACCAAGGGTAGGCTGAATCCTTCTCTGACTTTCATTTCTGTCTCATTTCTCTTACTTCTACTGGAGAAACTTTGCTAGCCTAAAGGACTTGTGATTAAGTTATTTTGGTAATCCAGGATAATTTTATTATTTTAAATTTAATTACATTTTATTTTTAATCAATTCTTACTGAATATTATGCATTTCTCCTGAATAAATCTATTTCATGTTTTTCATCTTATGCACTAGCTTCTTTACCTTATTTTTTTCTAGAATATGTCTATTACCCTAATCCCACTTATAAAGCTGTACTAAGTCCAGTAGCAAATCATCCTTTTTATAAAATGCTTATCTTTCATTATTCCTCTTATTGTTTATATAATACCATTAAACTCAAATTATCATTATCCACTATCTTCACCTTTATAGACTTTTAAAGAGAATAAAGTACATCAGTTAAAATACCAATAGAGTTTCATGTTACATGTAATATGTCACAGGATCTGGGTGTTAGAGCATGAACATCTTTAACACAGCCTTCCACCTATAGCAAAGGTTCTCAACCTGTGGGTCACGGCCCCTTTGTAACAGTGAAAATACATCCTGCATATCAGATATTTACATTACAATTCATAACAGTAGCAAAATTACAGTTATGAAGTAGCAACAAAAATAATTTTATGGTTGGGGGTCACCACAACATGAGGAACTTTATTAAAATGTTGCAGCATTAGGAAGATTGAAAACCACTGACCTACACAGTAGCTCCTAAAGATTCACATCCCTCTCAAACAAAAAAATACACTCAACTCCACTCAAATTCCCCAAAAGAATCCTCCATTTACAATATTGACTCAAATTCCACATTTCATCTAATCTTGTTAGCCTAGGAGGCCCAAATCTCTTTATATAGTTCTGAGGATAAATTTCTTGGTATATTTCATTCAAAGAAACTCCTGAAACACAATATTTCTTCAACTATAAACCTATAGAACTAAAAATTTAAGTTAATCAGTTTTCAACATAGAGTAATGGAGTGTGCATAGGAAACAGTTACAGATACTTCATTTAAAAAGTGAGAACCTGGAGAGTAAAATGCAGGCAACAATACAAGCAATCTAAAAATAAAGCCAAACCATCTCCATTAGGTTTTAGTAACTCTCACTGCTTTTGCCTCCAGCCTCTGGCTTCCTAGCTCCACTTTCAGAGTCATCATTCCTTTCCTATAAGAGATAGAAGTGCTTTTATTAGTATACTCCCTGCTAGCGGAGATTGAGAACCCACAGTTGTTTTTGATGTCTGCTGATATAACTAAAGCACAAAGACCTTACATTTCTCAAAAGACCTTGGTTTGATTGTATAGATCTGTGAGTCACACCTTTTGTCTATTCAAAGAATCTTTCATGTCCCTGGACATGTGGACTTACTGTCATCTAGATGTGCTGAAAATTTCCAAGATTTTCATGTCATGAAAATGTTCTTTTAGTTTATAGTTCTTCTTTAATTTACCTCCATCCCCATGCATTTTACCACAGACTATAAAAATAATTTAATACACAGTTCATACATTTTGCTTAGTAGTATCCTTAGTCAAATTCTCAAGTTTGTTATTCATAAATTTTGATTCCTCATAACTGCAGGACACCATTAACACTAGGTTTCTACCACTAAATAATAAGAGTCTTCCTTTCAAAAATTTCTAACATCTTCCTCAATTCTTTCTGAACACTTATAGTGGAGAGCTTGTAGTTCCAACTTCTATCAACAGTCTGTGAATAGATTTAGACTATTTTGCTAAGGTGATTTCCAACATCTCCACAATTTACTTCCTTCTGAATATTTATTGACAAAATCTCTAATGCTCTGTCATGTTTTGTGACATCAATCTTTTCAAGATAATCTAAGCTTTCTATTACAATCTTCAAAAATCTTCCCAACTCTGCTCACTGATCAATGACAAAGTAACTTCCACATTTTAGGTATTTGTTAAAGCAGTACTTGAAATGCAGGTATGGAAAATCTGTCTTAGTTTTCTTTCTTTCTTTTTTTAATTAAATCATAGTTATGTATATTAATGCATTTATGGGGTACATTGTGTTGATTTTATTTACAATGTGAAATACATCAAACTGTTTAACATAGCCTTCACCTCACTTTCTTAATTCTTTCTTAATTATTGTGTTAAGGCATTTATACTTTACACTTAGTAGATTTGACGTGTACCCTTGTAAACTGCATCATAGGTGTGGTGCAACAAATTCCCTTCCCTCCACCCCTCCCCTTCCTCTTTCCCCTTCATTCTGAGTTGTATTTGGGTTATAGCTTTCATATGGAAATGTGGGTGCTTATATATTGGTTTCATAGTAGAGCTGAGTA
>CAUYQV010124597.1:0-30563 GCA_963574575.1 Galagoides demidoff
CAATTAATGACAAGGTGGGTGGGGGAAGGGGAGAGTAGAGAGAGAAAGGAGGGAGAGGTGGTGGAAAGAAAGAGCAGAGGGAGGGAAGGAGGAAGCGGGTGGGGTCTTGGAGTGTGACACACCTCTGGGGGGCAAGACACATTTGTACGAGGGACTTCACCTAACAAATGCAATCAGTGTAACCTGGTTTCTTGTACCCTCAATGAATCCCCAACAATAAAAAAAAAGAGAGAGAGAAATAATAATACTACAATAAAAAAATCAAAAGCAATACAATGTAGCAACTATTTAGATTATATTAGGTATGACAAGCAATCTAGAAATAGTTCAGAGGACACAGGAGGACGTGCATAGGCTATATGCACATACTGTGCCATTTTATATCAAGGACCTGAGCATCTTTGGACTTTGGTGTCCGAGGGGAGCGGTAATGTTGGCCATCTTAGAACCAGTCTCCTGCAGATGCTGAAAGATGATTCTACATCCTTATTTCACAATAGTAATTTGAGATATAGGCTTCAGGCAATGTCTTTTATGTCTAAACTATTATGCTACAAGGTATTGTTGATATTAATATTAATGTGGTGTAAAGCAAAATTTGAGCATGGTAAATTAAATTTTAATAGAGTAATTTAAAGGAAACTTTACATTCATGGTTTTAAAAAGAAAAATTCAACAGAGGATGGATTTTATAGGAAGGAATAAATTAGGGCTTTTCAAATCTTTGTTAGCAGAGTAAACATTACTTTGGAATATCCCAAACAAATTAAAAAAATAGCAACATTAAGTCAAGTAGAAACAATGGAATATATCACATCTAAAGTAGCACTGGTATTGTCTTAATCTTTGGATCACTGAGAAAATCAATTTTGATCAAATTCTCTGAACATCAGACATCAAATCTTGAATTATAGACTCAATTCACTTTATTATCTTTCACAAACCATTAATGCCTTTGAGGCAGAAAATGACACATCTCCCAGAAAGATTGGATGAGTGAATTAGTTAGAATCAACAAAAGGCTTGGGGATGTTAACGTCCTGTAACAAATGTTCAGTTTCAGCTCAGCTCGTTTTATCTACCGATGCTAAACTGATAAAAATCAATCTGAACAATTCTGATTTTCAATGCAAGTGCCTATCAGTTTCATTCAAGAGATTTTTAAAGAATTATGTGCCATTTCAATAATGACATTTTTCGAATTCTGGAAGTTGTAAAATTTATACTTCATTAAAAGGAAGGGCCCTGGGGCGCTGGGGAGGGGACCAGGCATACAGATTACACCGTTTTTTCTGATTTCTGTAAAGGATTATCTTGGTAGGCATTTGCCCTTCTCCTAAGCCTGCAGAGAGCTCCATTCCAGGATCCATTTGGATGCCTTGTAAGTTGAAAACAAAGAGGGTGAGCCATGACTTCTGATGGTTAAACTTACCATTTTTCAACTTCATAGAGGTGGGAAAGCCAATTACGTTCAACAGAAACCACACTTCAGTATGGTGTCCAGTCAGTCACATGACACATTCAACACTTTTATCAATGAGGCTCTGTGTGAGATGATTTTGCCCCGGTGTAGCTAACGTCAGCATATACATAAGGTCAGCCAGGCTAAGCTTTGATGTTCAGTAGGTTAGGTGTATTAAATGCATTTTAAACTTACGATATTTTCAACTTTTGATCAGCTTATGAGGAAGTAAGTCCATCATAAGTTGAGGATCATCTGTTGGTGGTCTCAAAAGAACTCTCAGCTCCAGGACTCGATGTTTCTGTGAATTCATTTATCAACATTCATGTGCTGGGGCGTTAACTCACTTTAACCAAACTCACAAGCTGATGCCTAAACAGAAAGGCAGCATATGAATATGTGGTGCAAGGCCAGCTTGGCATCATGGCCGATATGGGCCATTGACACTGGACTTGCTTTCATGGTAGAGAAATCTATTCTAGAAACCGTTTACAGATCTGAAAAGGGAGTTGAATGATAGTTGAAGGAATATTTCTGTTGAATAAGAGTGAGTTGCCCATTTCTAATTAGAGGTTTCTGTCCTACTAATTTTCCTTTTTACAAATGTGTCCTCCTCTACTAGCCCGGCTTCATTTCCAGCCTTCATCACCTCAAGAAATTTATCTTAATCTTGACTTAACATGTTATTTCACTGATGTGCTATTTTCTGAAAAAAATTACCCTGGATTTCTTATTTTATCAATTTGTGCCGATTCTTCTCATTTTCTTTTTAATTTGGAGATCATTTTCTTACCATCTCCTCACTTTGTAGAGTGATGCCTTGTTATGGTTCTGCAGACACCTTTATAATGACTATAGCCTACACTTTATTTTAAACAAGGTAAACCTGTTAAATAGATATATGTGTTTAAAAATTATGAGGAAAAATTACATATTCTATGTTTAGCATGTCAGTGGTATTATTTTTCCTCAAATGATCATGTTCAGATTGTAGTCTGCTAGACATAATGAGATACTGACAACTGCTTTGCACATTCCCCCCTCTCTTCCTACCTGCACTGTTCCAGTGCTCTGCCACCATGGACTGGTCTGCTCCTAATTCCCTTTCACCTGCCTAAGGATGTCTCTTTAATTTTTGTGTCCCGTCTCATCATCAGATTTCTCTTCTCTGGGCCTTTAGCATCACTTGGAAACTCACTGCACTGTTCCCTTGCAGCACTCTGCCCTGGTTCCACACCCTCTTCTCCATGCTGGCCCACTTCTCAGCTCCTTGTAGTGGAAGTTCTTGAAAGAGCCGTCTCTACCTCCTTCCCTCCCATGTTCTTTTGACCCTGCTGTATGCTGGGGCACATCCCCAGAAGCCCCATGGAAATGCTCACTCGGGGCCTCCAGCACTGCACGCTGCCCAGTCCACTGTCCTCCAGCCCAGTTCTCAGCTTGCTGACCTGAGCACCACTTGTAACACACTCCGTCTCTTCCTCTTGAAACCCTTTTTTTCACTTGGCCTCCAGAACACACCTTTTGTTACTGTCTTCTCAGCTCACTCATTCTCCATCCTTTTTGCTGGCCCTCCATCAGGATTCCCAGGGAACCCAGCCTGGGACGGCAGCTGACAAGGGAGACGACGCTGGAAAAACCCCAGCTTTTCACACAAACAGCCCAGAAAGGGCATGAGGAGGTGGACACAGTTCTCTGTACCTACTGGCAGCTTTAGACAGTGCCGTCCTGGGCCTGCTTCTGAAGGGTCTTTTATGGAATACAGCGACAGAGTAAATGTGCAGGGATGAACAGGAGTTAAAGATGAAAGACCGAGGAGCCCAAGGCTCCCAGGACGGGTGGGTGAAGGGCAGCAGTTGGGGAGCAGGAATACAGGGGAATGGAACATCTGAAATAGCCAGGTGACGTACATGGGGGAAGAAAAGGGGAAACTAAGTTTCGTCCCTTTGAGCTGCCTTAATCTCTCTAATCTAAACTACTGATGACGAATCTAAAGGTCTTACCACCTGCACTCCTGAATCCGTACACAGAGAGTCGGAAGGTCTGTGAGGAATCCAGCCTGCCCCCCTCCCTCAGCCCTCTCTTGTCTTCCTGTCTTTAATGACCTTGAAATGTCAGCGTTTCTTAGGGGCTCAGTTTTTGGACCTCTTCTTTCATCTGTCTGTGTGCACAGCTGCTTCTGGCTTCTGCGCTGCACAAACCAGCTCTGTCACCGATGGTTCCCAGATGTCTGCCTCTGCCTCTGACCGCTCTGCCAAACTCCACACTCACCTGCGCACCTCCTGGTCAGTGTCTCCTGTTGGGGTTTAATATGTCCACAAGTGAATTGAACTCCACACTCCCCCCAACCCCCTTCTTCCCTGGCTTCCCATTCCCAGGGAATTACGGTTTATCTCACGATCACTCTAGCCCCAAACCCTCCTGTCATTCCTGGTTTTTCTCTCTCCCTTTCTTCCTATGGTAAATCTGTTAGCTCTGACCTTCAAAATACATCTGCAATCCAGCCACTTCTTACCACCTCCATCACCACCGCTTTGGTCCAAGCCACGTTGTCCCATGGCTAGATTCCTGCAGGAGCATCCTGGCTGGGCTCTCTGCTGGTCCTCCAAACCCTCCGTCTCTTCTCCACCCTGCTTACCATTGCTGCCACCGAGTTCCATTCCACACACATGTCACAGCACCCTGGAACCCCCCAGGGTCTTTCCATCTCATTGAGTATGGTAGGACTGGCCCGAGTACATCAGGCCCTCCATTACTCTGTGGCCCCCACCAGTCCTTCTCCTCCTCCCTTCCACTGTGCTACCTTCTCCTTCACTCCTCACCCCAGATCAGAGCCCTCACCGGACCCTCAGAGCTGTCACAGGCCTTACCCTGGCCTCAGAGCCCTAACTCCAGCCTCAGAGCCCTCACCCCAGCCTCAGAGCCCTCACTCCAGCCTCAGAGCCTTCACTCTCCCTGTTCTCTCTGCCTGAAACTGTCTTCCTATAGAGATCCTCCTTCCAACCTGTTCCCTGTCTTTCCTCAGGCCCCAGAACTCTGATGAAACCAGCAACTTCTGTACCACTCCGCAGCACTCACTCCTAAGCCTGCTTTGTTTTTATCCCCAGTACTTGTGCCGTTAGTTGCTTGATACCTTTATTTATGTGTCACTTTTTTTCCTTTCCAAAGGAAAACAAAAGTTGTCTTTTTTGTTCAATCTGCCACATTCATAGAACAGTGCTTGGGTACCAAAAAATAGTTGTTGAGTGGAGAGGGAATAAATGAATGAATGAATGAATGAGCACATGACTAGGATCCTGGACTGGAGTCCTGCTTATATGATGCTACTAATAAGATAGAAGCCTCCCTCAACCCTCCTGTACATTATTCTTGCTTTCATGTTCTTTCTTATCCGAACTTTAGTAGCAAACTTTTCTTTATATTATTAAGATGGTGCTGTTTTGCTTTCTTTAAAAAAAAAAAAAAATCTCTTGACAGAAATAAAAGGTTAAGCTGTCTTGATTTTCTTTTAAAGCATCTATGAAAGTTAACTTTTCACTACTGCTTTGGATAATGACAAATAAGCTGGTCATGGGACATTCATCCAGTCTGGGGCTTCCTCTAGTGTGAAGACGACTTGGCCGAGAAGAGAAGAAGCAATGAGCTGCTGCGTGGGGCCATCGAGACCTACCAAGAGGTCGCCGGCTTGCCTGCCGTGCCCACAGACCTGCTGAAGCTGGCTCTGAAGCGGTGTTCGGACAGACAGCAGTTTCTAGGTGAGTAGAAGTTGATTCAGTGGGAAGAGGCATGCTTTGTCTTAAGGAACCTGCAGGCCCTGGGTAATCTTAGAAGAGCTAAGTTAGAGGAGAGGAAACCTGGGCTTTATAAATAATGCGAGTAACTTATCTGACTGTGTTTTAGACTAAGCATCTCTAAAACTAAAACAGCAGCGTGAATCCTCTTATGGGCATACCTTGGAGATACTGCAGGATTGATTCTAGAATACTGTGATAAAGGAAGAGTCACAATAAAGCAAGTCACATGGATTTTTGGTTTCCCTGTTCATATAAAATGTATGTTTATAGTCAACTGTATTCTATTAAATGTGCAATAGCATTATAACTAAAAAATAAATAATCCATGTACCTCGATTTAAAAATAATTGCTGAAAAATGCTGGACAACTGTCTGGTCCTTCAGGGAGTCGGTCTTTTGCTGGTGGAGGGTCTTGCTTTGAAATTGAAGCTGCTAAATAATCAGGGTGGTGGATGCTGAAGGTCGAGGTGGCCGTGGCAAGTCCTTAAAATAAGACAGCGATAAAGGTTGCCACGTCAATTGCCTCTTCCTTTCCTGAAGCATGTGACACCACTGGGTAGAATTTTACCCACAGTAGGACTTAAAATTGTAATTAATCTCCTCAACCCCTGCCACTGTTACATCTTCTCAGTTTATGGACTATTCTCAATCTTTGTTGTCATTTCGGCAGTGTTCCCTGAATCTTCACCAGGAGTAGATTACACTTCAAGAAACCATTTTCTGTGGTCATCCGTGAAGAGCAACTCCTCTTCCAGTCAGATCTGACCATGAGGTCACAGCATCAGTCGCTCCTTCGGGCTGTGCCCGAATTCTAGCTCTCTTGGTATTTCCACTGCATCTGCAGTAACTTCTTCCACTGATGTTTGGAACCACTCAGCCATCCATGAGGGTTGGAATCAACTTCTTCCAAACTCTCATTAATGTGGATACACCATTTTTCAAATTGTGAATGAGCATTGGCTTCAATCTAAATTTTACAGCTCTAACAAGAGACGTAGCCTGTTCTTTGAAGCTATGAAGCCAAGCATTTACTTCTCTCTAGCTATGAAAGTCCTAGATGCATCTTCTTCCAACAGAGGCCGTGTTGTTTGCACTGAAAGTATGTTTAGTGCCGCAGTGATCTGAGCTACATCTGTAACTTGCTGCAGCTCTCCACCAGCATTTGCTGCTTCACCTGCACTTAGCCCTCATCAGCTGTCCTCTGTGAGCCTCTGGCTTTTCTTCTGCAGCTTTATCACCTCTCGACCTTCATAACACAAAAGAGTTTGGGTCTTGTGCTGAAATGCTCCGAATTAGGCTTAGGCTTAAGGGAATGTTGTACTTGGTTTGTTCTTCCATTCAAACCGGTCAAGTTTTCTCCATATCACCAATAAGACTATTTTGCTTTCTTATTATTCGTGTGTTCACTGGAGCAGCACTTCTCATTTCCTTCAAGGGTTTTTCCTTTGCATTCAGAACCTGGCTTTGGGCCTATGTAAGGTTTCAGTATGACTTCCTTCCTCAGTTTCATTATTTCCAGCTTTTGGCTTAAAATGAGATACATGTGACTCTTTCCTTCATTTACGCACTTAGAAGCCATTGTCATGGTTAGTAATTGGCCTAGGTACAATAGCCATGTCTCAGAAAATAGGAAGACCCAAGAGGAGGGAGAGAGATAGGGGCGTGGCTGGTCAATGAGGCAGTGAGAGCACACATGATATTTATCAGTTACATTTGTCATCTTATATGGGTGTGGTCTGTGGTCTCCCAAAACAATTACAATAGCAACATCGAGGACCACTCATCACAGATCACCAGTGATGGAGACAGTAATAAAGCAAAAGTTTCACATACTGTAAGAATTGCCAAATGTGACACAGACACAAAAGTGAGTGCACGTGCTGCTGGAAAATGGTGCCAATAGACTTGCTTATCACTGGATTGCCACAGACCTTCAGTTGGTGAAAACCATAATATCTGCAAAGTATAATGAAGCAAAATGCAATAAAGGAGGCAGGTTTGTAATTACAAAGATGCAGATGGTATTTTTATGCCCTCTCCTCTCCACTTCCCATTTTAAAGGTGAGATAAATAGAACACCAAGAGCTTAAATAATTTGCCCAATGAACCACACCTAATAAATTAATAGATCTGGAATCAAAAATTCTTATAGTGATGTCAAATTCTTTTCTCTCTTAAACTCATTCAGAAAATTTTTTAGGGAGGAAAGTTAAGAGTTCCAGCCATTCTAAAAAATTTTGCTTGTAAGATTCAACCCTATACCAAGGAAAATGCAAGAAAAAACATTTATTTATTTTTATTTTTTTGAGACAGAGCCTCAAGCTATCCCCCTGGGTAGAGTGCCATGGCATCACAGCTCACAACAACCTCCAACTCCTGGGCCAAGTGAGTCTCCTGCCTCCCAAGTAGCTGGGCCCACAGGCGCCCGCCACAATGCCCGGCTATTTTTTGGTTGCAGCCGTCATTGTTGTTTTTCACGGGCCTGGGCTGAATTCAAACCCGCCACCTTAGGTGTATGTGGCTGGCCCCTTAGCTACTTGAGCCACAGGTGCCGAGCCAGAAAAAACATTTATTATTGTCAAGTGCTTATATGGGAGAGCATTCTTTGGACTGATCCTGGTCCTTTAGTGCTGAAGGCAAATATGACTAGCAGTCAGACAACTTCATTTTAATCAGGCTGTGATTCTCTTCCCTTAACTTCTCATCAGTAAACCAGGAGGTAAGGAGCTAAGCCATGAGTCGTCGCCTCACGGCGAGGTGGTGGTTCATCTGGCTGGATAGTTACGTGGCCGGATTACCAGTGTCATTTAAGGGAGGTGCCTTTACATAAGAGTCAAGGCCCAAGTGACCCTTCTATCGGTTTTCTAAGGAATAGAATAAAGGGGCATTGCACCACTTTTGTAAGAAACCAAAATTTGTGATAGAATAGAGCCCAAGTGATGACTAAAAACAAGAAGTGGTCAGCTACTCTTAAATCATAGGGGCCAGTCTATGGGAGGAAAAATATGCCACACAGATACAGGTTGGAAAGGCAGGGTGGGGACTCAAGGCTGGTGACAGAGGCCCCCACTGTGAATGCAAAGTCCATATTAGAGTTTTTCTCTCTCCTCAGTCTCCGAAATGGCTCTGCTTGGCACTGTTTAGTAATTCTGTCTTTAATCCGTTAATATTTTGTTCGTCATGGATTTTTATATAAATATCAATTTTGATTTTTCAAAAGGATGCATTAAAGTCTTCCTCAAATCAAAATTGCAGACTTTTTGGCATCCTCTTCTGCTTTGCACCAAGGACCTCACTCGCCTCCCCGTATTCCCAGCCTCGGGAATAAGTCTGCCTAGGAAGAAATCTAACCTTCTTCCACAACAGTCATTCGGTATTTGAATATGGTTTTTACCTCTGAATGACAATGAGGCAAGTTCGCTTGAGAAAGCTCTGAGGCAACTGCAGGCAGATTTTAGTGGAAATAGCAAGGTGGTGAAATTTGCTCCCAATAGAACAGGGTTCTGGAGTGCAGAGTGGGAGGGCTGGGAGCGACTGACGGGAGGAGTTATTAGTAAGGGACTGGAGCAAACTCACCCGGCAGTGTGACTAGAATACGACTGGCCGGTCGTGGGGTGTGGGCCCAGGGGTGAGCTAGGAGGCTTTGTGCAGCTGGTCTGTTAGTGGCACACATAACTGCATTAGCGTATTGGCACGCCTGCCACCCTGATACCTGACCAGTGTTCCGTGTGTGCACAACTAAGCCCTTTAGGTAATTTGGTGGGGGGGTTGTTTTTGTGTATGCTAGTCTTGTGCCCACTTTATACAATTGAAACTTTCCAACTGTGGCAAGAAATAATTATACCTGACCCTACTAATTTTAAATTTCCATCAGAGAGCTTTAAAAATAAGTTGAAGCTGGAGTTTTCATGATTCTACATCAAAGATTTTCATTTTTCTTTTTCTTTCTTTCTTTTCTTTTCTTTTTTTTTTTTTATTTTATTTTGCAGTTTTTGGCCAGGGCTGGGTTTGAACCCACCACCTCCAGCATATGGGGCCGGCGCCCTGTTCCTCCTTTGAGCCACAGGTGCCATCCTTTCTTTCTTTCTTTCTTTCTTTTTTTTTTTTTTGTTGTTGTTGTTGTTAAGACAGAGTCTATTCTGTCACCCTGGATGGGGTGCTGTGGTGACATAGTGCATAGCAACCTCAAACTCTCTAGATAAGCAATTAGCCTCCTGAGTAGCTGGGACTGCAGGTGCCCACCGCATCGTCTAGCTAGTTTTTCTAATTTTAGTCAAGATGGGGTCTTGCTCTTTCTCAGGCTGATCACGAACTGCTGAGCTCAAGCCATCCACCACCTCAGCTTTCCTGAGTGCTGGGAGATGTGAGCCACGCACCAGCCCTCTACCTCCCGGGAGGATCTTAGGTGTGCTGTGGGGAATTTTAAACGTCATTAATTAAATTATTTTCAAATGAATTTCAAAGTACACTAAGTATATATTTTTTTACTCTTTCTTTTTTTGATTAACGTAATCTGTGCCATGGAAGTTCAACTATAGGCTCAAGTGTGCTGTGAGATCAAAAATGTTGAAAAACATTGTTCTACTTGAAATCATGTAGTGCATAGCATGCTGTCATCCACCAGAGGGCCCCCTCGTCCTGGATGATGTAACCTGTGTTTGATTACCTGGAGATGAGAATGTTTGTCATTGAAGATGGTGTCAGCAGTTAAGTCCTGTGTGCCTCGGTGCCTTTTCAGGTTTTACACAGGGTGCTAAACCCTGAAATCAATTAGACTTTTTATTGTTTATCCTCTATATGTAATTTTAAGGTTAACAAACTAAAAAATATCTCAGCAAAGTACTTTTTAACAAGGAATTGGTAACTAAAACTTTCTTAAGAGGGAATTTAACCCAAAAAGGTAAATGTTGATACATTTAGAAAATGAAAATATCTGTAAATGTTTATAATCAATATTATATTCAGTATCTACTTATGGTGGTTATTGATAACCACTGCAACCACATCATGAAATTTTCCCAGGTCCTTAATAAGCCACTAATATATAGTCAGGTGCTATTGCACAGTCGCTCGTGATTTATGTTTCAATGGAAAGTTTACATATGCTGTTTTTATTTCTGTTGGGCATTTTTCTTTATCCCCTTCCTACCAACCCAGGTCATATGAGAGGTTCCCTGCTTACCCTCCAGAGATTAGTTCAACTATTTCCCAATGACACATCCCTAAAGAATGACCTTGGAGTGGGATACCTCTTGATTGGAGATAATGGCAATGCCAAGAAGGTTTATGAAGAGGTGAGCATCCATCTTTTATTAGCTATATCAGATTATTTTGAACATTAAACTCTACTGCTATCTGTAAATTACATTTAATAGGCCCAATCTCTTTCTTTATTTCAAATGAAGTTAAATAGCATGTATTTTGATAGTTGAGATGTTCTAAACTTTGTTTTAACATTGGGTTTTTCCTTGATCAGAAGCTCTTACATCTTAGTTAACACTTGGCACATCAAAGCCTTCACTTACAATTGTGATATTTTTAAAACTTCAGATTTATCTTTCCATCAACAGCCTTTAAATAGTGTTATGATAGGAAGAGGAATCCACGTTCTTATGTGTAAAAATATAATATTTTTCTTTTTTACACTAAAAGTATGGTCTGTAGAGAGACTATAGCCCATGGCCTTTTATCCCCTATAGCACATGGGATAAATTACTAACTTTTCAAAAGGGCACTGACGTATCAATCCTCTGGCAAGAATGCCTTTCAAAGGATTTCTACTTTATAATGGATGTTTTAACAGGTAACCTCTAAGTCATAAGAGACTATAAAATCTAGAAAACTGTGACTTCTTTAAGCAATGAAGGAATTTGTTTAGTGCAGGATACATAGATACCCAGTGAATATTGGAGCTGGAGAAAGTTAATGCCTCTGTAAAAGAAAGAACACGGTGAGCTGGTTTAATTCTTTAATTTAGGCCTGTTGATCAGTGGTTTTGAGCTAGTGCAGTCTGCATCAAATACGACTACTCAGTGATAGCCATTGTGATTCCTTCTACAGCATTTTTAAAATGCCACTTACTACAGCATTTTCCTACTCAGGCCAGGGACTGGGCCCACTCTCACAGTGGCACTTCCCTCTGTTGACTGCTGTTGAAGCAAAATTAAAAATTGTGGAATTTTGGAACAGTTGTCTTCTTACCCCTCTCATAAGTTTTATGTTTTCTGAGAGAGCAGAAATAAGACATTAGTTCTATATAACGTCACTAATATCAACTCAGAGTGGTTTCAACCTACAACAGTGAAAGTATGTGCCGTCAACCAAAGGCCTGTTCCAGGTCATAGAATGATTCCACGTGGGGCACTGTATTTGCTAATGGCCAAAAATAACACTCAGTGCCCTGCCGTGCAGAGTTAGGTTAAGGGAAGCATCCTGTGTCTCAATGATTCAGGATCTCGTGAAAGTAAGAATTCTAAAGCTGCAGCAGACACGTCCTTATACCCCCCCTGTCAGGAGCCACCCAAAGACAGAACTGCAGAGTGAATGAATGAATTCATTCCTTCGTTCCTTCCTTTCCTGTAGAATTCCTTCCCATTTTCCTTCCCTCTCCTCCTTTAGCATCCCACTCTCTCCCTCTCTTCTTTCTATCTAAAAGACACTATCAGGTGTTCACTGGGTCTCAACACCTTGAAGCCTGGGCAGGCTCTGAAAACGTATCAGTATCTTAACCTGGTACAGACTTGTTCTTCCTCACCTTTTGAAACCTTTCTTGAATACATTTATCTCTTTTACCTGACACTAAGTCTTAGATAATGTGAAGCATTTTGCATCATCCTGAAAAAAATAAAATTTATGTGCTGTTGGTTATACCTTTGAACTCATAATCTCACCTGAATAAGCATAGTAGGAGGCAGAAAGTCTACGTCTAGTTGTATTATACGGTAAAGTGAATCTCTTTTTCAAGGAGCGTTGAAAATATGCGTAAGATTTGCCTTTTATCCCTTTCTTTCACTTCTGATTTAATGAGCTGTAGCTAATGGATTCCCGTTCCTTAACCAAAGTTTATCATGATATGTTTGTGTCTGTATCCAAGATCATTTCTAAAAAACTAATACAGTAATTTTACATTTTTCTTCTTGTTGATTTTTATTTTTGAATATATTTATAAAAATTGTCGATAGTTTCCTTTCTGGGTTTTTGCTACTTTCAGTTTCATGAGACTGGCTTTATAATGGTTCCACAGAGACTGCCACACCTGTGGTTCTGCAGACTCCTCAAGTTGGCAACACTGCTGGCCACCCACTCCCCACATATAATGTCCACTCACTGGATCAACACACATTTATAAACACACACACACACACCAGCTCAGGAATGGTAGTTTATGTAACAAACACAGAATGTGCCCTCATGGAATTTACAGTCTACCCTCAGATCTCTAATTGCTATTCCTTTTACCTTTTGAGTGTCTTTCAAACCATGGCTCTTTTTAACCCAAGCACTTACGACTCACACCTAGATGAGGACAGGCTTGTCCTGCCCCGGCTGGCTCGCCTCTGAGCTCCATCCACACTGAAGCACAAATTGTACTCTCCCTCTGCTTTGATTTTCTCTCGTTCCCATTGCTCACAGCTGTGGTGTTCAAACATGTTTTATTACCTGTCCTTCGATAACAATATACATTATAAAAGTGGCAAACACTCAAATCAGTATTAAGATGAAATGAAGTACTTAAAATACCTTTCAATTTTATTTAACTGCCAAAAAATCTTTTTACTTTCATTCAAGAATTAATATTTTAGTGATATCAATGTGCAGTGCTATTTGTGTTTACAGCATTATTTAAAATCCTAGTAATATGTCTTGCAAAGAGTTGGTACTGGCGGTAGAAATGTCAGCTGTCCCAGTTTGTTGTTGTCTGTACTCTGTGTGTGCGTGGAGCGTGAATTGTGTCCACAGAGGGAATTGTGTAATATCACTGTTACAGCTGACCTTTGAACAATGTGGGGTGGGGGGCACTGACCCCTCCTGCAGTGGAAAATCCACATGTAACATTTGAGTCCCCCAAAGCTACCAATAACCTACTGCTGTTGACTAGAAGCCTTCCCAATAACATAAACAGTTGGTTAACATGTCCCTCTTATGCTGTATATTTATGTATTCTCTCGAGTATGAATGTATTCAAGAAAGGTTTTAAAAGGGAGCAAGAGAAAAGAAAATGTTAGGAAAGTCATAAGAAGGAGAAATTACAGTTCCCACTCACCGGGTAGAAGTGAATCATCATAAAGGTCTTCATCCTCTTTGCCCACACGTTAAGATTGAGGAGAAGGAGGAGGAAGTTGAGGCTTGATCTCGCTGTCTCAGGGATGGTAGCGGTTGGACACAATGTGTGTGTAGGTGGACCTGTGCTTACTGTGTAGTGTAAGCCCTTGTTGTTCAGTAGTCAACCATAGCTTTAGTCTGGGTTTCCTAGAAATGGTATCATACTACTTGTTGATGTCTAAGGGTCTGCAGATGATAAGGGGATAATAAATGCAGCCTGTACGTGCACTGTATGCCCACACGTGCTCATGGGAAGTCTGGCGCTGAGGGCAGGGAATCAACAGGGAGAACAGGGTGCAGAGGACTCTGGCTGCCCGAGCCCCCTCCCAATAGACTCACAACTGACCACTGTGCAGATGGTAGGAGAGCCGTGGAGCTGTATTTCAGACACAGACATAAATAGAAGTGTTTGTGACGTCTTTCTATTCCCCAGGGGATAGACTGCATGCGACACTGAACAGGACCCTCTGTGATACCATCCGACGTCTGCCCCCTCTCTAGTCTCTTCTGTCACCATTTTTTGTAATTAACAATAGCCCCTTTTTCTCTCCCTAGCCCGTGATCCCTTTTTACTCACTTCCTATTGTTCCTGGGATGCCTTCTCTCTACCATCTTCCCGTTCCTTGGTGAATTCCTGTTGGTCCCTAAGTAGCTTTTGGACCTTGCCACAGCCAGCCTGCCCCTGGAGGGAGCTGGGCCACCCCGCCCCCACCTCTGCCGAGCCTCGGCCGTGGTCTGTGGCTGCACTCAGCCCCTTCCATGGTCCTTGCCTGCCTGTGAATCTGTCTCTCTCACTCGCTTAATAGCCTCCAAGAAAGGAAAGTGTACCTCATTCGTGTTTTTATGTTGAGGGTATAGAAGAGTTCTATGTGTTCTAAAATGTCTAGTAAACCAATCAGTTTGTTAATTACTTGAGATGATGGTCCTGTGCCTGCAGTAGGCAGGGGTGTCATCTGCATAGCTGAGTAATTATAATGATCCCTGCCTGGTTGTGCTAGCAGAACACAATTCCCCTCAGTTGAGTTTAATTCCAGAGGTGTGTACTGAGCCTGCTGAGTGTCTAGCGAGGGGGCAGTGCTGTGGGAACTGCAGAGAAGCAGAGTCTGGGATTCAAAGACCCAGCTTAGGGAGTAAGGCCCCGCATGCACCCTGCGACACAGTTGGCGCAGCTTTCTCAAGGGCCTGCTGCCTCCCAGGCATGGTGAACAGGTGGAGAGCGAAACAGACAAAATGCCCACAGTCTCAGTGGGGGGAAGCTCAGATACACTAGGCCAGGTGGTGTTTGAGGGCTGTGAAGGAAAATGGGTCAGGACACAGAAGAGGAAGCGTGAACGACAAGGTGGGAGGGCTCCATTTAGTAATGGGACTGGTGCTCAGAGCCAGGGTGAGATGGTGACCTTCGGGCAACGACTTCCTTCATCAATGTTAGGATGTGTGCCATTTGGATTTCTGGCAGAAGAGGTTTAAGCCACAAGAGTACTATGACTGCAAAGGTCCTAGGCAGGGGGCCTTTGGCTTATTGGGGGGGGTCAAGAAGGAGACCCATGCCTCCTGGGGGAAGGACAACATTGGGAGAGGAGGCCAGAGAGGTGGGAGACGGAACAGAGGAGGGACAAGATCTGATCCAGGACCTAAAGCAGTGACTTTCAACCTGTATGCCGTGGCATATTGGTGTGTCATGAGAGGATCTTAGGTGTGTCACAAAAATTTTTAAAGATCACCCATTAAATTATTTCCAAAAGAAGTTCAAAAACAGTAAGTATGTTATCTTTTTAACCTTTCTTTTTTGATCAACATAATTTAAGTGTGCCACAGAGGTTTAACTATAGGTTCAAGTGTGTTGTGAGATAAAAAAGGTTGAAAAACACAGTCTAGAGAGTTCACTCAGGGCCCTGTATAGAGAATGGACTAGAGGAGAGTGGGGCTGGGGTGCATAGGGCAGGCAGTTAGGAGGTGATGCTGAGGTGTGGACCAGGGTGGCAGCATGACAAGGTACTAGTATTCTGAAGAAACTTTGAAGGCAGCCTTGGCTGGATAACACGCAGGACTGGACTCAGCGCTGAGTGTCAGCAGTGTGTGCCCTGTGGACACATTCGGGGTGTGGCCTGCCCTGCGCTCTCTGTTCACTTTCTCCTTCTGTGAAAGGGCTCTGTGGTGGCCAGGATGGCTCTTTTTCTGCTCAAGGATGAAGCAAAGGTTTGGGAGATGTGTCTCTCCTCTACGTGCACCCAGCTCACACCTTCCTCTTTCTCTTTGGTTCTGTAAATTCCTTTGTTTAAGCAGCTTGACAAGTTGAATGCTGTTGTTTTGATTTCTCATTGCTAAAATTTAATTTAGAGGCATTTTGCATAATTTATCTTTAAATAATAATAAATGCATATGATAACAAATGATGGTATAGTTTATATGAAATATTTACCTGGGTTTTATCACAGACTATTAGATTTGCTCACCACTTTGTCCTCAATGCTGAAAACAGTCCGGGCTCTCAAGAAGCTTTTGTTGAATGAATGGATTGTGATATATATACAAATGCAAGCTAACTAAATTTTCTCTTAATAAAGCAGTGTATAAAGCATATGTAGAAAGTAATGTCTAATAACCATTCAGAGTTATCTTCAAGTATAGCACATTTAAAGTAATTTTCCCTTAATCACTAAAAAATTATTGAGGTTATATCCATTGACAGATATTTTGCGGTTTTGCATTATTAAAGAAACACTTAAATACTTATTGCCTTTTAATTCATTTTTTCATTCTTGAAGAACTATTGTGTAAATGTGACAAGCCTATTGAGTTGAGGGGAAAAGGGATTGTTTAGGTCTAATGATCTTGCCATGAGACCAAAGAACTATAGTGTTTTAAGCTGTAACATCATAATCCAATCCAAGTCCAGCAAAGTTAATTAAATTCTGTTTTGACAGCCATTTGTACAATTTGTAGTCAGTCACACTGGCTCCTTGTTTTGTTTGAGTTTAGGTTCTGAGCGTGACACCTAACGACGGCTTTGCTAAAGTCCACTACGGCTTCATCCTGAAGGCACAGAACAAGATTGCCGAGAGCATTCCCTATTTAAAGGTAACTCTCACTGCCCCTCCTGTGCTTTTGTCTTCCAGTTCCTTGGAGTCATCAGGACACCGTTAGTGTGCCTGGTAGGGTGACTGGTGTGCACCTGGAGTCACCCATCCTCAGGGTCTATGTCTCTGACCATGCTGTTGGTGGCGGTATGAGCCTCCGCTGTAACTGACACTGCCAGATGTCGTGATGCCAACCACGTGAGCAGGAACTACTTGGAAAGATTTTAGGGAAAAATTCCTAAAACTGGAGTTATTGTTTTTAAATGGCAAAGGTGGACAAAAATTATTGCTACCATAATTTAAAATACAGACAATGCATTAGAAGAAGCTTTTTACAAGTTAGTTGTTGTATACTGAGTCTGTCCTGACCAGGACTCTTGGCTACCTACACGACGTGGGGTAGTGAATCCAGCCTAAATAGGTCAAATCTCAAAGCTTATCTGATAGCTCAAAATATTTGGATGAAAATGTGCCATTACTCCCTTCTCCTGTCTGTTGAGTCCTCATTAATTCACCTGAATCCCATGCGGTCCAGCCCAGTGATCTCTCTCCATGCGAGAGAACTTTCTGCCGCGATGGGAATTGTTCTTTATCTGTATTCAGTTGTGTGAGTGGCCACTGAGTGCCTTAAATGTGGCCAGTGCAACTGAGGAAGTGAATTTCCATTTTATTTCATTTTAATTGTAATGGTAGGAGCTGGCAGCTACCGTGTTGGACAGGGAGCTGACTGGATAGCTGTGAGCTCTCATCTCAGTAGAGGCGTGTTTCACTTTCGTGACCTCTTTCTTTCACCAGACTTCAGTCAGTGATCGCAAGTAGCAACCCACAGACTGCAAATAGCTCATGTGTCTTTTTGGCCAGCACAGTTCCATTAAACATAATTTTAATTGCTTGCCTTATTTGAGAATCTGAACATTTGTGTAATCATGCAGACTTCTAGTTTCTCTTAAAAGGTTGAATCTGGCCTACTTCCCCACACCTGGTGCCGAGGGCAGCTCCCCTTCAGGAGGGTCTGTACTCCTAGTCTGTCCAAGCTGTCACTGTGCTTCTGAATACCTTCACAGTCCATGCCAGGCCCTTGTGGGCGTGTAGGTTTGTCTATTAAAGTGTCCCACCAACAAGGGTACATGTGAACTTAATAAATGTAGAATATAAATGTCTTAACACTAAGAAAATGCCATGAAGACTATGTTAACCAGTTTGATGAAAATATTTCAAATTGTATATAAAACCAGCACACTGTACCCCATGACTGCATTAATATACACAGCTATGATTTAATAAAAAAATAATAATAAAGTGTCACCTTACATTTTCTCTGGCACTGGAGAGCCAAACAGCATTCTCCCTGCTTCAGAGATGGAGACCGTGACCACTGGGTTGGTTAGTTCACCAGCAAGGACGTTGGCGTGCTGGTCAGCTGAGGACCCTGGTAACGGTTCTCCTCCTGCCCTGGGTGATGCTGCTTCTCCCCTTCGATCCATCATAGGACTTCCGCTGCTTTCCAACATGATGTAAATAAAATTCCTTCCTAGTGAAATACAATAAGCTTCTTGTGAAGAGACCTCAAAGATACAGATTTTTAGAAAGAAGTTTTTGATGTTTTAGTATTTTTTGACTTTTCTTCTTTTGTATTTCTAAATCACAGTCTTGCTCTAATATTTTATTTCTTTTCTCTCTCTCTCTCTTTTTAAATAAATCTACTTGTTAGTCCTATGGGGGAAATGGCGGCATTCAGCTAAATATTTTACAGTAAGAAATTGTTTAATATAAATGACATTTTATAAGATTCCAGTTGGCTTCAGTTCTTCTATATGTTTTGTAAAAATTATTTCATTAAAAGGTAAAGACAGGTTTGTTTTGAGCAGAAAGACATAGGACTTGCAATTGGGCTGCCATCATTTCAAACGTGAGTAGTTCAACATTTTGGTTCAGGAGTAAAACAGCTCCAGATGAAACTTGGTTAAATTTGGAGAAGAAAATAAATATGACAGCTATCTGGCCTGAGAAATTCTTTTGGTTATTGAATTACAATTGTTCCTGCAAAAAAGATGCACAGAGTATTACCCCAATTTTACAGACCACACTACTAATGATTAATGAGAGATGTAGGGTTAAATTTACTTTTCTGACCTCCTTTTTACTTTTGCATTGCAAATGTTGACCAGTAACCTCGTTGCCAACCTTTAATATTGAGACGTATATTTCTGGTTTCTAGATTTTCCTATGGATGTCGTAGGAAAGTCTAGGTAACTCAGTTAATGAAAACTGGTATTTAAGTCTTCACAAATACTAACATGTCCTTTCTACAGGAAGGAATAGAATCTGGGGATCCTGGAACCGATGATGGGAGATTTTATTTCCACCTGGGAGATGCCATGCAGAGGGTTGGGAACAAAGAGGTAATGGGGTTTGTCAACATCTTGTTCTCTCTAACAGTCAGGATGCACTTGGGGAACTAAGTACTTCTAAAAAAAAGTTGCAATTGAAAAAATATTTTGAGTATACACTTTTGAGGTTGGTGCTTTAAATTATTTAGTCTTTATGTTTGAAACAACCCAACAACTCCAGCTTAATCATATAAAGCATTCTGGGCATGGTGGTGCATGCCTATAATCCCAACACGTTAGGAGGCTGAGGCAGGAGGATTGCATGGGGCCAGAAATTCTAGATCAGCCAGGGCAACATAGCAAGACCCTGTCTCTAAAAAAAAATTTAAGTTAGCAAGGTATGGTGCTACACAACTGTAGTTCTGGCTACTTGGGAGGCTGAGGTAGGAGGATTTTATGAACACAGGCATTTGAGGCTGCAGCGAGTTGTATTCATACCACTGCACTCTAGGCTGGGATCAGAGTGAAACTCTGTCTCAAAAAAATAAAAATTCTTGGGATTTGGCTTTTATAGTTTCTTTTAAGAAATCAGCTATGTAATCGTAAGAGTATTCTCTAAATTGATATGTGCTATATATATATATATATATAGAAAAATAGACATTGCCTTGGAAGAGTATTTTTTAATAAAGAAATGTCTCTGAAATTATTTAAATTTTTAAAAATATTTTAACATCTCTCCTAGATTCATTTTTGTTTTATCTTGGGATTTTAAAAGTAGTTATTTTTAGAATGAAGTCTTTATTCAACTGATTCTAATGGCTAATGGTTAATTATGCAACTTACCCTCTGAGATATTAATGCCAAGTTTAAGATGAACACTGTGGCTATAGTAATGTTAGGTACTGCCACCAAAAATGTAGTAGCTAAAACAAGCTACATGTGTTTTTTTGTGATGATTGCCAGCTTCTGCAAACATAACATTGGATTATTAATCATGATATCATGTGTTGTGTATTTCTTAACTCTTCCTCAATCTGTCATGATTTACATGGTGCCACTGGAGTGCGAAACCCACCTTTCCCGTCCTACTCCATTGCACGGGTGCTCGGCTGGATTATCCTTAGAGTCACTGGAGAAAGGGTAAAAATGAGACCCTACGTCTTTGTAACCATTGCATCCCATATGTGTAATAAAGTGGCATCTAAGGATAACACAGTTTCAGGAACATGGGACCAGCCAGACGACTGTGAGTTCAGAGAAGCAAAGGAGTTTGTGACAAGGAAATTACCAGCTAGAGACATGCACCAATTGGAGTCATAGAGTTTTGGATAATTGACGTTATTTTCATTACGTATTTCTGTTTATCTCTACCTTTCCCCTTCTAACTTACCAATCAGTCAGCTAAAATAGAACGTGCCATTAGAAGTGAAGAGAAAGAAGGGAGAAATTGCTGATGAGTAACCAGCTTGCATCTCTTCATTCTTTTAGATATAATGGCTGGTACTTCCTTTGAATGAGAGTGATAAAAAGGATTTTGCTACACTATCAAACACTGGGTGAATGTTTGTCTGATTACTATTAAGTATAATTGTCACCAATTATTTTTGAACATTTCAAGGTCCAGGGCAAAGACAGAAGAAGTCTATAATTTACTTCACAGCTTTAAGGGCAAAGAATTCACTGCTAAACACTTGTTAAGTTTTGGGATTTGAACCTATGGGACTGGTCCACTATTTTAATTATCCTTAATATGATAAAATACAGTACAGTTCTTGAATTTTAAAAGTTCACAAGGAATCATTCTTACTGAACAGAAACGAGCTATAGAAACCCATTTTGATTCATTCTGTGTACGTGTGTATTAGGTTTTGAGTGTGAATTGGTTGTCACACTCTGAGTTTGCATCTTGGGAGCCAACATCCTTCATGTCTTCATGGGTGGAGCACTGCTCCAGCTCTGGAAGAGGATGACCCATGAGAAGCAAACCCAGGGCCTCTGTGCTGCAGACGCTGCCAGTGAAATGAGTTTGAGCCCGGATTCAGTTAGCATGGCCAGGCAGAGGGAGGGAAACAAGCTGTGCTAGTTGTGCAGCTGTTCCTGGTATTTCCATAACTTCCAAACCCACGTTCCAGCGAGAGCTAGTATCCTCCTCCAAGTCCCAGTAAATTCAGTCCAGTAAAATTCTGCTGCCTGTGTGGTGTCACCGGGAAAATTCACTTGTTTTCTCTCATCTAGTGATGTTGCCCACTTCCCAGCCAGCCGTGGGGATGCAGTGTCCCTGGTCTTTGATATCCACCCCATCCTTGCGCACACTCAGTCAGGGTTAATTCCAGCCTTTGTTTCCTGCCCCACAGTGGTGGCTGTAGGAACCTGCCTGTTGTTATTCAGTCTCTCTGTTGTTTATTAGTCTCTCTCCTTATGCTCAAAAAACCTGCTGCAGAATAAAATAAAGTCTTACCCTGGGCCCACTGGATAGCGTGCTCCCAGCAGAGCAGACCAACGGGGGTCACATCAGATAGGCCACATTTCTAAGTTGGAATATTTCAACTTAACTATTTCTGTGTGTGTGAGAGAGAGAGAGAGAGAGAACCATACATAGCAATAATTTGAAGAAAGTGGAGATGATGTTCATATAAAAAACATTTAAGAAGGTGGCCTGGGTGTTCTTACTGTCTTAGTTTTCCTGATTAGACATATAGTATTCTGGATAAGATGAGTAATAGTAGAGGGAAAATTTTCAGAAGAGTCTAAGTTGAGTGTTGATTTTCTAGCAATTTTTATTTTAAAGTAGTTTAAATGGTTTTTTAAAATATTCATTAAGTCCCCTGTGTCATATATTCTTGAAGGTGATTTTTTTAAAATTCTGATGTATCATTTTCATAATTTTGTTTTTCCCCAAAATTGAATGGCAGGTAGGTAAAAAATTAAGAGTCCTTTTTGACGTAGTCGTAGCCTGGGAGTGTCAGAAAAGACCAAGAGACAGTTTAAACACGCAGGTATAAGTACAGCGACTGGCCCAGGCATTCAGCACAGTAAGGGACTAGCTCTATAATATTTGCTTTCTGGTTTTCCTATACTAACTTTTTCCTCATTATTCTAACACAATGTCAGATCTTTAAAATGCATTGCTGATGACTCAAAAATTAATGGATCATCAGATTAAAACAATGTGTTGTAATTAATATTGCTGCTGACTTTTACACTGAAAAGTCCAGGAAATAAAATCCTAAATTTAACTTGGACTAAAATAACCCCCATAGGTAAATGCTAGCTTTAAAAAAAATTAGATAGCAATTAGCCATTTTACCTTTCTGGGTTTTAAAGAAATTCTGGCTACAACTTACATGTATTTTAAGGAAAATAAATAAGCACATGCCTTCTTAATTTGAGATATTAATGAGAAAAATAAATAAGAAAATCATTTTTGATAGTTTTCATGAAATGATACCAAGATAAAAGTTGCCAGGAGCCCTGGATTACAGTTTCAAAAGATTTAGCTTTATTAAGCTCAGTTTTAACATTTGTAAAATAGTGATATTTGGGGTTATTAAAAGAACCAAAGAGAGGCCACATGTGGCAGCAAGTAGTAAGTGTGAACTGCCTTTGCAAACACGAGGTGGTGTTGTGTCACCCTTTGGTTTTTAATGGAAACATTTCAAAATCATGAATTTGAAAAGACTTTTAAAGGTTAACTTTTTTTATGTCTAAAGTGTATCTGGAGATTTATAAAGAAGATATTCAAGTTGATAATAAATGCTTATTTTTATTAATGAAAAATATATTTGAAATCACTCTTCAAAAATAATCATTTAATCTGCCATGTAACATCAGAAAGGATAATACTAAGTGCATCATGAGGAACACCAGGCATCCCCAGACAAGGGCACATGCACCTTGCAGGAGGGAAGGGACACTTGGGGAACATATGGCTGGGACGTCATTTGAAGGAGCCATCTGGAGCAGCCAGCTGTCCATGAAAAGGCTAGTCTCGGAGGCAAGTCCTATCATGTTACTGCTAGTCTTAAGCCACAAATGTTATCACTTACAGTAGAAAAAATACATTATGAACAAAAATTCCCTTTGAAAAAATCTAATACGGGCTATCACTGTATTTACTGCCAACTCAGAATGACATTGCCCTCCTGTCTACTTAACTTAATGGAGGATTTGCATCCTGTTGCCTTGGGGTAGCTTCTTAGATGAGGACCTGGGAAGTATCTTGGGAAATGGCTGTCTGACATTTTAACATTCCATTTTGGTCAATGCACATATCTTTAATGAAATTATTAAAATCATAATCTTTTCCCTTCAAAAGAAACATAAAATAGAAATGAATGCTAAAATGTAAAGGTGATCCTTTGGTGTCTTATTCAACCATTCAACAAGTAAGTCCTGGACGCCATGTTGGAGCCTGTGGGGACCTGTGTGTAGGGCCTGGATCCACTGCTCAGGGAGCTCACAGAAGGGCACACATTCATTATACTGATAAGCCATAATCAAAAATCCAATGAAATAGTATTTTCACCTAATTTCAACAGATTTTTAGCAGATTTAGGTACCTGATGACAAGCTGTTTATTTAAATGTCTCAGAGTAATACTTACTTTTAATGGCTTTAATTATAAAATTGATAAAAAAAAATGCTTCATTCAAAGAATAGTTTGGAACACATTCTTCCTGTTCTTGCAGGCATATAAGTGGTACGAACTTGGGCACAAGCGAGGACATTTTGCGTCTGTTTGGCAACGCTCGCTCTACAACGTGAATGGCCTGAAAGCTCAGCCCTGGTGGACAGCAAAAGAAACTGGCTACACAGATTTGGTAAAGGTGAGTGTCCACTCAGGTGTCATCCTTGCCCAGTCGCTCCATTCCCTACTCAAAATCAGACCATGTGTATCATAGAAAGGAATGTCAGGGAAGGGAGAGATTTTACTTCTGGAGACATTTGCAGAAATACGGGGAAACGAATCTTTTTACCCCTTTAACCACAAGTTTTGTTTACATGATGAAGAAGGAAATTTGTCTGAAGTAGCAGGTCTGAAACGTTTTAGCCCTAGGACCATTCTGTACTCCTAAAATCACTGAGTATCCGGAAGAATTTTTGTTGATGTGGGTTGTATTAATCAAAATAATCATCACACATTACAACTGAAAGAAAAATGTATATATTATCCATGAATTCCTTCAGTAACAATAACAACCCTGTTACATGTTAATTGGTAACAGTTGGAAAAATAATTATATTTTCAACACTAAAAATATAATAAGAAGATTGGAATTGTTATATTTTTACAAATCTTTTTTAAAGTCTGGATTAATGGAGGACAGGAGGATTCTTACATCTGTTCCACACACACACCCATTAAAGCTATAATGTAGACAACACACAGTTTCTGGTAAACTCAACTGTGCGCCTGTGAAAAAATGAGTGTGGAAAGAGCAAGTAACGTGTTTCCATGATTAAGAAAGTAGTTTTGATCTTGCAGATGCCCTTGAAGAGTCTAGAGAAACTTTGTGTGACCTTGAACCAGGTTCAAAATGTGTTCCTGAGGCTGTGAAAAGAAAAAGCAGTTATAAATATGTATAGAAAATGTGTAGCAGATATATAAGGTAGAGAACCTAAGTGATTCTAACAACTTAATACCCTTAGAAAAATTGGAAACTTTTATATTGGTAGGTCAAACCTGAACTTTTTAAGACGTATGCTTTGTGATTTTGATAGGGGCTGGTCAGAAGTTTAATTTTGCTTTGGTAAAGCCTTTATTCTTAGACATATTAATAAATTTGGACTCATAGTTAATTAACCCATAGTTTTAATAATACTTTCTTCTACCAAAAATGCACACATTTTATGTATCCTGTGGGTTAGATAAACTTCAGTGTTTTGGCCTCAGAAGTTAACTGCCATTTACACATGGTTTATATAAGAAAATATATTTTGGGCTCAGTGCCTGTAGCACAGTGGTTATAGCACTAGCCACATACACCAAGGCTGGTCAGTTCGAACCCAGCCCGGGCCAGCTAAACAACAATGACAACTGCAACAAAAAATAGCAGGGCGTTGTGTTGGGCATCTGTGGTCCTGGCTTGGGAGGCTGAGGCAAGAGAATCGCTTAAGCCCAAGAGTTTGAGGTTTGCTGTGAGCTGTGACGCCATGGCACTCTACCAAGAGTAACATAGTGAGACTCTGTCTCAAAAAAAAAAAAAAAGAAAGAAAGAAAATATATTTTGATATTCAAACAATTGATTTTACATGTTTAGGAGGCAGGAAGGGAAGAGAAAGAATGACAAAATATTATAATTCCAGAAACTGGGTGATGGATATATGGAGATTTATTATAATTTCTTTCCCTCTTTAGATACATGTTTAAAAATTTTCATAGTTTCTCTCTTATAGAGCATCCAGAATAACATATATCTGTAAGATGAATAAAACTTCACTGACTGAGTTGGTCTGCTAGGGGAAAGGAGACATGGAGACATGCCTTTAATGTACTTAGATCCAACAGGTCTTACCTGATCATGTTTATTCTATATTTCATTATGAACACATACTTAATAATCGTCATAAAAGTAAGCTTCCATCAATTAGCCTTTGTATATTTTATAGATCAGAAAACTATGGCATGGTACCAATGAATTCAGATCAACTTAAAGACATTCCTGTCCCAAACAGAAATGGTGTAGGAAGAATATCTTCCATTTAGCACTGTCTGATTTGGGGTGGGGGTTAAATTTTATCTTTCTTCACATTGAGCTTTTCTGATTCTCCTTATCATCCAATCAGTTTTTCTTGATCTCTTTGTGATTTCATTTGTAAAACTACATTTCATTGTAGTTTTTTGTGTGGTTTCAAGTTCAAGTAACAGAAATGCAACTCAAACTCAGTTTAAACAACAAGAAATTGTATTGACTCACATAACTAGAATCCTAGCATGAGGGCTGACTCAGGGGCAGTGTAATTCAGGGAAGATTTTCTTGTCTTCACACTTTGTTTTGGGTCTGCCTTGCCCTCCTGCTGGCTTACAGCAAGATGGTGCCCGGTGGCAGCTGGAATGAAGAGGAGCAGAGGCTAGAGCAACATGACTTGCTGAGCCATCTCTCCAGTCCTAGGTGGCCTTGTAGAAACCTCCAGGCACACTCACTTCTGTTGGTGAGAGCCTCGTCACATGGGCACTCACAGCCCTGGGGGAGTCTGAGCTGCCAGGTAGCTGGCAGGAGACCGGTGGCAACAGACTTCCAGGGTAAGAAGAGAGTGGAGCTCTGCATCAGCCAGGGGCTGTGTCTCCCCTGCAGTCTGGTAGGGCTGAGGAAGGTCCCATCTCCATTCTGGATGAATACTGGAAGGGGTGATGAGATTATCCTCAAACCAGATCACTCCTGACTCTAAGAAAGGGTCAGTTTCCTCAAAGTCAGATGGCTCATCTGGAGGAAGGTGAGTACCTGGACCCGGTCAGTGTTCTGTGAGGGAGAAGGCAGAGGCAGAACTGACGCGGGAGGGCAGCCCCCAGTGTTCAGGATGTTTGTTGATGGTGGCCCTGACCTGTCCCCAAAGGCTGTTACTTGCTCTCTATTCTCTTTGTCATTCCATTTCTAAAAAACCTTCTCCACTGAGGTTCAGCTGCTGTGAAAATTTCTACCAAAGTTATCCTCCCAAATAGACCTCTCACTTTGTGTTTGGTTGTACAGAAACATGAGTGTTTAATGTGAAAATTGATTAATTAATCCCTTTGTTAATATGCCTTTCCAACTTTAGTTTTGGTCATTCTTTTGGGCTGCTATAACAAAATGCCACAAACTCAGTGGCTTGTGGATACTAGAAATTTCTTTCTCATAGTTCTGGAAGCTGTGAATGCAAGACCAGCGTGCTGGCAGACTGAGTTGTCTGGTGAGGGCTCCTTCCCCTCTCCAGACGGGTCTCCTGGCTGTGTCTTCACAGGGTAGAAGAGGGAAGGCAGCTCTCTGGAGCCTCTGTTATCAGGGCCTATTAGGGCCGAAATCACTGCCTAATCCCATCGCACTGGTGATTAGATTTGAACATATGAGTCTGGAGGCCTGCGAGCATGCAGACTGTAGCAGAGGGTGATGCAGTGTTACCCCACGTGGCTGGCTTATTAATCTGTTCTCTCTTACCTCTGCCTTCACTGTCTTCACTCCAGCCAGAATTCCTCCCACCCCCAGACCTTTGCATACGCTGGTCCTTTTTCTTGAGGGACTCTCTCTTCACCCATTCCCCTGTTTCTTATCTTCCAAACCTTTCACAGATAATTCCTATTTGCATTTGTTTTTCCTGCCAACTGTGTGCTCATCACTGGGAAAAAGCAAAATCCCTGCATCCCTTTCTGAGTTTTCCAGAACAGCTCTGTGATGGAGATGAGAGGCATTGCGGAGAAGTTTGCCTTTCTTCATCTGGTTTCATTACAGTTGGAGGTGTGCCCGGTAATATTTTGCCGAAGGTGGGATTGATTAGAATGGTGGCGGGCCCGGTCATGTGTTGCCTATTTGATTAGAATGGCACTCTCCATCATTTTCCTTCAGACTGTGGCTTTTATTAATTGAGAAATCCATTACGTATGAATAACTTCACCTGGACAAAAGTGAGACTCGTCTGGTACTAAACTAGAGGCTCCACATTTCTTTCTGGGTGACTGAATCTTTGCATGTTTTCCCCAAACTGCTTTTAAAACAAAATGGATTTGGAAAGAACCAAACATGTCAGATTTATAATGGAATTCAGTTGGAAATTAGCAGAATTAGCAATTTTATCTAAAAGTAAATATAGTATAAAAAAGTACTAAGACCAGTTTCTTAAGGTTAGCATAATAGTTTAATCTTGTCTTTCTAAATCAAACGTTTGATTCCAACAATAATTTCGATAAAGGTGACAACACAATGACTGTGAGAGTCCAGAGCTCAGTGATCATGTGGGTTGAAGGTGAGCTTTCTAAAAGCAGCTACATAATTACATTAGTTTTGTTCTCAGCTCTACCATTTTGGACAAGTCATTTTACCCATCTGAGCCTCTGTTTCTTTAAACTCTAAATTCAAAAAGGGTACCTTAGTTCTTCCTCTCCTACAATGCTTTGGAGACTCAAAAAACCAAAATAAAGCCAAGCAAAAGCAAACCTGGCACCTGGATGCTCCTGTGTGCTGCTCAGATGCCGGTCCTTAGAGTCAGCACTCGGCCAGGATCTGGGGGCAGATGATGCCGATGGTGGCAGTGTAGCTAAACAATAAAATATTTGATATTTTTTAAGTTATTTCAAAGGAAAAGGGCTATTTTCTTTCCAAAAGCAAAACCAGTGAGTTTTCAGTATTTGTCCACATGGAGAAAAAATGCCTATGTAGTAGATTTATCTCTGATCCTCTTCGGGAACTCCCAGTACAGTGTTTGATATTTGAGATTAGCTGCAAACTGCCTGGACGGTGGTGCTGTGTTTTGTTTTCTAAAATGTTTAATCCTATTCTCTTAATCGATGCAGAAAAAACTTTTGATAATATCCAGCATCCTTTATGATCAGAACACTTAAGAAAATTGGCATAGTAGGGACATTTCTCAAAGGCCATCTACAGCAAACCCACAGCCAATATTGTATTGAATGGAGCTAAACTGAAATCATTTCCACTCAGATCAGGAACCCATTGTTTCCAGTGCTCTTTAACATTGTAATGGAAGTTTTAGCCATCGCAATCAGGGAAGAAAAAGCGATCAAGGGTATCCACCTAGGATCAGAAGAGATCAAACTTTCATTCTTCGCAGATGATATGATTGTATACCTGGAAAACACCAGGGATTCTACTAAAAAACTTTTAGAAGTGATCAAGGAATACAGCAGCATCTCAGGTTACAAAATCAACACCCAGAAGTGGGTAGCCTTTATATATACCAACAATAAAGCTGAAAAAACAATCAAGAACTCTATTCCATTTAAAGTAGTGCCAAAGAAGATGAAATATTTGGGAGTTTACCTAACAAACGACGTAAAAGATCTCTATAAAGAGAACTATGAAACTCTAAGAAAAGAAATAGCTGAAAATGTTAACAAATGGAAAAACATACCATGCTCATGGCTAGGAAGAATTAACATTGTTAAAATGTCCATACTACTCAAAGCAATATACAATTTTAATGCAATCCCTATTAAAGTTCCATTGTCATACTTGAAAGATCTCGAAAAAATAATACTTCGTTTTATACGGAATCAGAAAAAAACCTCGAATAGCAAAGACTTTACTCAGAAATAAAAACAAAGCAGGAGGAATCACACTACCAGACCTCAGACTATACTATAAATCCATAATGATCAAAACAGCACGGTATTGGCACGAAAACAGAGAGGTAGATGTATGGAACAAAATAGAGAACCAAGAGATGAACCCAAATACTTACCGGTATATGATCTTTGACAAGCCAATTAAAAACATTGAGTGGGAAAAAGATTCCCTATTTAACAAATGGTACTGGGTGAACTGGCTGGCAACCTGGAGAAGACTGAAACTGGACCCATACCTTTCACCACTAACTAAGATAGATTCTCACTAGATTAAAGATTTAAATTTAAGACATGAAACTATAAAAATACTAGAAGAAAGTGTAGGGAAAACTCTTGAAGAAATCAGCCTGGGAGAATATATTATGAGGAGGACCCCCTGGGCAATTGAAGCAACATCAAAAATACACTATTGGGACCTCATCAAATTAAAAAGCTTCTGCACAGCCAAGAACACAGTAAGTAAAGCAAGCAGACAGCCCTCAGAATGGGAGAAGATATTTGCGGGTTATGTCTCCGACAAAGGTTTAATAACCAGAATCCACAGAGAACTCAAAGGTATTAGCAAGAAAAGAACAAGTGATCTCCTCTCAGGGTGAGCAAGGGACTTGAAGAGAAACTTCTCGAAAGAAGACAGGCGCATGGCCTATAGATATATGAAAAAATGCTCATCATCCTTAATCATCAGAGAAATGCAAATTAAAACTACTTTGAGATATCATCTAACACCAGTAAGATTAGCCTATATCACAAAATCACAGATGCTGGCATGATTGTGGAGAAAAGGGAACACTTCTACACTGCTGGTGGTACTGCAAATTAATACGTCCCTTTTGGAAAGTCATCTGGAGAACTCTTAGAGAACTAAAAACAGACCTGCCATTTGATCCTATAATTCCTCTGCTAGGTATATATCCAGAAGACCAAAAATCACACTACAATAAAGATATTTGTACCAGAATGTTCTTGGAAGCCCAATTCCTAACTGCTAGGTCATGGAAGAAGCCTAAGTGCCCATCAACCCATGAATGAATCAATAAACTGTGGTATATGTACACCATGGAATACTATGCAGCCATAAAAACAGATGGAGACTTTACATGAATCATGATTACATGGATGGAGCTGGAAAACATTCTTCTTAGCAAAGTATCTCAAGAATGGAACAAAAAGTATCCAATGTACTAAACCCTATCATGAAACTAATTTATAGCTTTCATAGGAAAAATATAGCCCAATTTTAGCCCAAGAATACGGGGAAAAGGGAAAGGGAGAGGAGGGGAGTGGGGAGGATGGGTGGAGGGAGGG